>PVLD010004288.1:0-127691 GCA_004027595.1 Dinomys branickii
CCACCCTCGGGTTCTTACACCAGTGATATAATACGTTGCCTGCACATGTATCGCTGATTTATTTCACTTATGAGTATGGACTCCAGTTTTGTCCACTTGCCTACAAAGTTCCCAAAATTGTCTTTCTTTTTGGGAATTTCAGCACCCTCTTTCTTGATTCCCATGTAGGAAGGCAGAGGAATGCCCTGTGTGCTAGTGGCCTCTGGCCTAAGATTTCTGACTGCCACCCAACATAACTCTACCTCCGTATCGGTGGCCCTTAAAGGGTGATGAAAGGGCTCCACTCTGAATTACAACCTTGGCTTGGATTTGGCCTACTTGGCAGCTACCTAATTTTAGGAAAATTACTTGCCCTCATCAACCTCAAATTTCTCATCTGTAAATTGGAAATAATAACTTGCTTAATTATCACAAGCAGGTTAAAGTGCTTTGCAAACCCTAAATACCAAACACCAACTCTAAAAAAAAAAAAAAAAAAAAAATTACTCTGTACAACACATTGATTATCCAAAGCACTGTGACTGTGGAAAAACAACATATGTAAGGAACACTGAAATTTGTAACTGAGAGTTTATGAAACAAAAACTAGCATATAACACTTTTAACCCATTATATTTTTGAAATATGCTATTATCTTTGCTGAAGTAACACCATTTCACCTAGATAATAATGCATACTCATATTAAGCAAGGCCATATGAAGAAATAGTTGCATAGCTAAGTAGAAAAATATTGTGTAGTCAGCCATGGTTACTGCCTAGATGATGAAACAACATATGCCTGACTGAAATGAAAACATCTGAAGCATTGTGTGCTAGAATAACCTTTCAAAATTCCAGGAGAGAAAGTCGATAGGATTCTCTCAGTGATCTCAAAATATTTGTCTATCAGATTGGAACATGTGTAATAACATGTGGGATAGTTTATGAATATCACTTCCTGTAATAAGGAGACAAGCTTTGTGACATTTTATCCAAATATCTGCCCAAAGAAGATGTATTAAGTTTAGTAAAGAGGACATAGAATGAAAACAGGCAATAAAGAAATGATAAGAGATAAGTGGGGTTAAGACTCCCTAGGAATTAGTTTAGGGCTTTGGCAATAGTACTGGTCCCCATCAGCCCTGAATCAAAACTTAACCTCTCCCCTACCACGCCTGCAGGGAGGGAAGCCAGCATTACTTTAGGCTTAACTATGTACAAACCTATACTGTCGTTGCTAGGCTTGTTTAAGCCCTTTTAATAAATTAGGTTGGGGGGGTCCTCATAATTTGGTGTCATCAATAGTACAAATAAAGGCTTTCTTGACGTCTATCAGAATATGGTCTTGTCTGTTCTCATAGACCATTATTCTACAGAGGCCCAGACTTCCCCAGTCTGTCAGTCACCATGCCGGCAAACAGCCCAACTGTGTCTGAAAGCCATTGGAGTAGGTAATTTGCCAAGACAGACTTAGAAGGGATGAGACATTTTCTGATAGTGTGGCCTCTGGCTTTTCCCACTCAGAGTGCTTGGAAGCACACAGAGGATTTCCTCTGCTGATGGTGGACTATTGTTCATACACTGACGGCCTCATTTTTCTGTCATTTACTTTTGCCTGCGCCTGGCACTCAATCACCCGCAGTCACAGATTTCATTCATGGCCCACTGGCTGAAAGTTACCTGCTCAACCTATTGACATGAAAAGCCATTTCCCAGGCAGAACTCGGGAAGAAAAAAAAATAAGATTCTTAAATATTAACTGAGCCTAGAGTGCATTTTTCTTAGGTGATAAAAAGCCATGCATGCTTATTTGTGCCGATGAACTCCAGCATATACAACAGGAAATGAACTAATTCATGTCAAAGTAATCATAATGCAAAAAGAGGACTACATAAATGCAAGGTGTTTGAGAAATACATGGCATATCTCATTCAGAACTAAAGCACACTGGGACAATTTTCCCCATCCTACTCCTCACAGAACAGGTGCACAGTGATTGTGGTCCACGGAAGGAGTAAAGATCATAGAATCCAACACGGCAGGGAATTCTGACTGGATTACTCTTACTTACTGATGTACATAGCTGCTCCAGCTCAATTCCCTACTTATGAAGTGGTGCAATAATACCCATCTTGTGGTGTTGCCCTGAGTGTGAATGAATTAAATTTGCATAAAATATTTAACAAACTCTGGCATATAATAAACTATCAACAGTATTACAACGAGGCTTTTTCACTGCATTCTGTAAAGATCAGAAGCAGAATTTTTCATAGATAATGAAACAGAAGAAGTAATAATTATATCAAACACATATTTGACATTAACTAGGTGCCATAAATCACTCTATAAATTGAAATAGAGAAGTAATCTGCCCAAAGTCACACACTTAGTTTGTGGTGAATCTGAATTTGCACCCAAACAATCTGCCTATAGGATCTGTGCTACATTCTCAACTCACAAAATGTTTTTATTGTGCCTCTTTTTGAGTTAAAGGGAAAAAAGAAAGAAAACACTTAAATTAATTTAAATGCAAAGTTTACAATCTGCATAACAGAGACTCAAGGCCTTGGAAGTCAGTTCCTGGTCATGACTGAGAGGCTGGAGCTATGGACTCTTGTGGAGCTCCACACCATGCTTGGGACCCTCCACAAGAGGGTCAGGAGCCTTTCTCTAGAGTTGAACCAGCACTGTGATAACACTGCTGCCTGGAACCTGGGGATTTCTCCTGCTTTCAGCTTTAGATAGGAGTCTCCTGCTGACTTGCTTATATCTTGCCATTCTTTTCCTATAGTTCAATTCATCCACAATCCAACCCAACACTCCGAGCCAAGGAGTCATGGAGCAGTTCAGAAATGGATGGAGTCCATTCCTGAACCACAGATGCTTCCTGAAGAAGCAGATCCAATCCACTCACAGCCTGCCTTGATTCACCTGCCGCAGAACCTGTGGGAGACCGAACTATCTAGAGGCTCCTCAGACAGATGCTTCATGTCACTTAACTTCCCTCTTTTGTTTTTAAGTACACTATAGAGAATTGAACCCAGGGCCTTTGGGCTGAACTGCATGCTCGTGTGTGTGTGTGTGTGTGTGTGTGTGTGTGTGTGTGTGTGTGCGCGCGCGCGCGCGCGCGTGCGCGTGTGTGTGTGTGTGTGTGTGTGTGTGTGTGTGTGTGTGTGTGTGTGCGCGCGCGCGCGCGTGCGCGTGTGTGTGTGTGTGTGTGTGTGTGTGTGTGTGCGCGCGCATGTTAACTTTGAGAGAGGGTCCTGCTGAGTTGCTGTATTAGCCGGGGTGGATTTGAATCTGTGATCCTCCTTCCTTGGCCTCTTAGAGTGCTCGAAGTACAGACACTGACCACCATGCCCAGCTCCTTACTGTCCTTTTGTCCTCCCCACTATGGGAAACTGAGTAATATGGAGGCTGAACTCAGTTTTTCGGATCTGTGAATCTAAAAAGTAAATACTTTCTCTACCTTTTTTGTCAAGGTGACATTAAACAATTCAGAAAACCTCTCTAGAACCATTTATTTGCATGGATAATGGGGATAATAACACCAATTGCTCCACAGTTTGAGCGCAGTGTGGTTGTGCATACACAATACTTTCACATAAATTCTGGCACATAGTAAGTACGCAGTAAATATTGACTATATTTTTATCACTATTCAGAGCTTAAATAGCTAGCTCATAGGTACACTTCAGTCTTTAGAGTTTTAAAGCTTGCAACCTCCTTTTCCCTCTTTCTGCACAAAACTTTGCTTTTTGTTTATCTCTCAAATAGCTAAAACGTCCAAGGAATCAGAAAAATGCCAAATTAGGCAGAGGGAGCTACTCAGTAGTTCTGTATATGTGCTCGACACCCTGACTGCCATGATTTTGTCTTTTCTGCTAAGTGACAAACTCTCAATGTTATTTATGTTGGCACAGCACACAGAGGTGATGCCCCTTTCCCACCTCTCTTGAAGCAAGACACAACCTAGTGACTAAAGTCTAACTAATGAGCTACAAGCAATGTTGTGTGGTTGTGATGTTTAATCTTCATTATCCATGTGGCCAGAGAAACACTTAGAAATTAGTAAAGCTTCTAGGTGGGTCTTTCAGAGTGTTTACAGAGATGGTTAGCATGGCAGACAGCAAATGGGAAAGGAGGGATCCGCCCCGGATGTGGGCTGCACCATGAGTGCAGAGCAGAAGTGGAAGTGCTCTCTGCTTTGTTTCCTGGCTGCTGTGCTCTCCGGGACGTCTCCGCCTTCTACAGAGCTAAAAGTGATGGAACCGAGGAGCAATCGACCGAGCCCCGGGAGCCGTGAGCAGAAATGAACGTTCCCTTCTCTAATTTGCTGTTCTCAGGTACTTTGCCACTGCACTGGGTAGCTGACACAGTGGGTTCCAGCAAACTCCTCAAAGTATCTTCTGGCAGACCAAGCTTTCTCCTTCTCCAGCCTACAGCACAGGCATCAGGCTCGTGTTTCCAGAACTACGTTAGCAGGTGACGCCATCCGCTGAGGATAATTTGAAAAGGAAGGAATAGCTTGAGTCCCAGAAATCCAGTCTCCACATCAGCTGTGAGCTCTCCACATCCAGAGTTCTACTTTGTGAATTAGAAACCCCTACCTTACATAAACCCCTACACCGTCACATTGTTCATAGCAGAGTACACTGCTAACTTGTCATTTGCGACAACATGAATGAGTCTGCTGAGCACCATGATGTGAAATAAGCCAGGCCCAAAAAGACACTGCATGATACCGCATTTGGGACCTAAGAAAGTCAATCTCAGTAAAAGAAAGTAGAACAGTAGTTGCCAGAGTGGAGATGGGATGAAAACGAAAAGAAAGCGGTTCATCAGTTCATACTGGAGGCACACAACAATGCCTGTCTTGAAGGCTAACGTATAGCACAAAGAACATAGTTAACAATATTGCTTTATCTACCAAACTAGGCCAAGAGAGCAGATTTTAGGTGCTCTCACCACAGTAAAAATGATAATTGTGGAAAGTGGTGGTAACTTAATCAGCTGTAGTCACTTCACTATGTGTAAGTATATCCGAAACATCCTGCTGTGCACCTTAAATATATACAATTTTGAAAACAAAAATTCATGATCTGAACTAATGCAATGAATATGGACATCTGCAGTTCATGTCACTAACTGAAATACTAGAGATGGATTCATCCATCAGAAGAGAATGGGTAGGTGGAAAGGAGAACATAAGTGAAGGAATGACACAAATACTACTTTCAATCAAAAGGAAAATTAAGATGGTATTATTTTAATACTTATGTACACCTTACCTCTGAAGTAATACTGCATCCTCCCCCATAATACTAAGATGCTAACGGAGTAAAGTCGGTTTCCTTGGGGAGCTTGTATTCTGGTGCAACAGAAGAAAGAGAGAATTTGGGGAGTGGGAAGCACTTACTGAGCTTTCTGCTTGGGGTCCACTCTGGGACGGTGCACGGGGGCCTTGCAGATGCCAACTCTGCTCTTCCAGAGGCTGCTGTTTGGTTTTGCTGACAGAGGAGACATCCAGACCTGGAAGGGAGAAGAAGATTGCTCTGGCCCATTTGTCTCCTGTTTTCAGTGATACCTGAGTGATGACTCTTCTCCCTGGCAGCATTGGCTGGCAATGTTTCCACACTACGAGAACGAGCCTTTTTGACCTTCTCTCAGAGAGTCCCACCCCAACAACCAATGCTCCTCCAGTCTGCATAGGTCCTCATTTCAGCTCCCGGAGTCTCTCTTCATGCCTCTAATGCCAGCAGTCTGACTTATTCCTGGCTTTCTCCTGGCCTATATCAATGTGCTGTTGCTGCCATAACTAAACACAGCCTGTGAAACTCAAACAATAGAAATGTATCCTCTCACAGTCCTCAAGGCTGCAAGTCCAATATCAAGGTATCAGCAGGGTTTGTTTCTTCTAAGTTCCCTCTTTGTCTTTTCCTTGGCCGTCTTCTCACTGTACCCTCCCATGGTCATTTTCTGTGCATCTGTGTCCTAATCTTCTCTCCTTAGAAGGACACCTATCAGGTTGGATTAGGGTGTTTTCATATGACCTTATTTTATCTTAGTCACCTCTTGAAAGACCCTATCTACACATTGTCACATCCTGACGTGCTGGAGGTGGTAGAGGACTTTGACGGATGAATTTGGTAGGAATAAGCGTAGCTTGTAATAGCCTTAGTTGTTTCCTGGAATTACCATCTCTGTAAAATCAAGCCCTTTTCTACTAAATGATTTCTGTTAAATTACTGGTGTGGTTTCTGTCTCTTACATGGACATGCTTGATACACTATGTTAGAGGGTGGTAATACTGATGAGGTGACAATAGGATTTTCTTATTTTTTAGTGTAAGATGGTTAGGAAAGGCTTCACTGAGAAGGTGACCATGGAGCAAAAACCTAGAGGAGCAAAAGCATCTGCTGGCAGAAGACACAGCATGATTCTAAGGCACTAAAAGTCTCCTTGGACATTGTGCAATGCTCAATAGGTCACTGCAGAGCAAAGAGCTGTTTTATAATTCTTGCTCTGAAGGGCTGTCTCTGTGCACACAGATCAAGAATAGGGGAGCAGGAAAGTACAGAACAATATTCACCTTAAAATACTCATTACCAAGCATTGTAGGGCTGACAAGGATCTTACAGGTCATAAACCTGCTTTTCCATTTTAACAATAGACACAGAGAGATGGATGTACTCACCCAAGTTCACACAGGCAATTGACTATGAACTTTGAACTGTAGTCATCTGTTCAAGGGTCTTTTCATAGCACCATCCCAGGCTTTCCACATCAATAATTGTAACAGACCTTAAGCTAACTGGAGGGAGTTAATTAGGTCTCTGCCTCCACCGAGAAGGCCAGGTTTTCAGGAAAATGTGGTATATTCAACCTCATAACTCAATCGTGTCTTTTCAGGGCACTCTCACAAAGCTCCAGTGCACACACAGAAAGGAAGAGGCAGTAGCCCACAACCGTAACAGAAGTAATAATATCAACACTTGTTCTTTGTTACGTTCTGTGTCTTCATGGCCCCTACTGCAAGATACAAGCCTTTGGATTCCCTTCCAGCTCTAGACCTCATCTCGGTTCCCATTCTGCCCTCTCCAAACTTGTCTCATGATGGCCCTCGAAGAGGTGGCTTTCTGCCCCTGGAGTGGCAAAATTTCTATGTTACTTCATTCTCATTAGGCCACAGGAATGCCCAAGGCAGCACCAGCAGCTTGTGGAAACCAAACCCTGGAAACCAGCAGAATCTCAGTGACACAGAAATAGCATGAAATAAAGCCGAGGTAGAGCCTATTCTCTTAGCAGTTTTTAGATTATTAGCTTGTGAGGTTTCAGTAGGGCCTGTATGTATTCATGCTATAAAAACAAAGGCTTTAGTTTTCTCTCCAGAAGAAAGTTACAATATCAGTCCATTGTTTATTAGCTCTTCCTCAAGTCCTGAGCAGGATGCAGCCCTTGCACATTAAATCCTGACAGCGAGCCCAAACCAGTGAGATGACTGCCTTGAGAAAAACATGCTACAGACAAGGATCAGATGCATGCTGGCTAGCCTTCCTAAGCTACTGGCTTCCCAGTTGTTTGGACCATGTGAGTCTTATCCATATTATATTTTTCTACATCTACTAAAGATTCATTTCACTACAAACACCATTAGCATCATGAATTGATGTTCATTGATGTTTACTTAAATACGAGGCACTGGGACAGATAATGACCATTATAAGACACAAAATCCATATTTACTGCCACTAATATGGTGACAGGGCTCAGAGTAGCAGAAGCTCCAGAGACTTTGGCAACTGTCTAGTTTATTTTTGAACTGAAGACCAGAGTGGCTCATTACCCAAACTCACACAAGTGGAGAGTATAAGGATCAAAACTTAAGTTAGAAGACCACAGGAAAAGAGATACCACAGAGGTTAGCCTTGTATTTAGACGCTTTTGTAGTAACACCTCCAACTGCTGTGAGACAAATGTAATATTTCATTAAGATTATTCTGTAGAGAGATGCTGTTGTATGTGCTCCACACAATATTTGCTTTAAATCTGGCTTCATTTTAAACACATTTGAATAGAATTTATTGGGAGGTGGAACTGAGGGTGGTTAGGGGAAGGCATGGAGCGAAGGCGTCTTTCACTGTTTATCTTCCACTTGTTACTGCATTCTGTGGTACTTTACTATACAATATCTTGATTTCAAGGAAAAATTAAATTGCGTGAATTCAATGTGGCTATTCAACAGTTTCAGCATGCAGAGAAGTCTGAAAACCAGCACAGTTATAGTGAAGGGCTAAACAAGTTGACCAAATCCTACATTGTATTAAAGACCATGTTCTCAGAGAACAAACAGAATACCAAGCTACTCACAATGTGCAGAATTCACTGTGTACTCAAGAAAATACTGCAGAATAAAATCATAGCAACAGGTAGGGACTAATGCCAAAAGAAAATTTTAAAAGGAAAATGAAGAAATAGGACTGTTAAAAGACTTTAAACAAAGCTGTATCAGGGCATTAGCCCTCCATGGGAACTGGATCACTTCTCATTAAGCAATGAAAAGAACCATAAAAATGATCTCAGAATTGATAAACCTAAGTATTTGCATATGTACATTTCTAACATTTAACCTTTGAGTATCTGTGGGTAATTTATCCAAATCAACTTCTCTGAGATAAATCAAAAATTTACTTTTTGTTGTCAACACATTTTAATTTTTTTTACTTGTTTTTCTCATTATGTCAGATGTATTTTATTTGCTCTGGTCTAGTTTGGTTTTTATTTTTCATTTTTCTTGTTCTGCACTTCCTCTGGCAATATTCTGATCACTGAGTGGGAGATATGGGCCAGGACATGAAAAGACAAATTGGATGGGCCAGGCAGTTGGAAATTCTTCAGGTCGGGGGTGAGCCTCCTAAGCTTCAGCTCTGGGGTATGCCTTTATGTCAGTGCCAAGGGAAGGCGGAGCAGACAGAATGTGGCATCTTGCTCCACTCCCCCAAAATAAAGCCATGTTTTTTGTCTCTGTTTGTTTGTTTGCTTGATTTACTTGCTATGGTAGCTTTAGTCAAATCATTAGCTGCCTTCCTGTAGAAAACTCAGATCAATACTTGCCTTGTTGCTTATTTTTTTAGTCTCCTGAATTCTGTATGGTACAGTAAACATCTTCATGTGTGACAGAAAAATACAGTAAATATTTAATATTTTAATGTATTACAGTAAACAGCACATTGCCATTAATACTCTCGAAATAATCCACTTCACACGTATTTGTCCCATTGCCCTCGCCGCTTTCTGAAGCAGCTCTACAAGTCCTCTTTTGTGAGTGTCTTTGCTTGAGCTGTCATGGCTGCCTCCGTGCTCTGAATCAGTTCAAAACTTTGTCCTTTCACGGTCATTTTGACACTGGGGAAGAGCCGGAAGCCCGATGGAACCAGACCCAGTCAATGAAGTGAATGAGGACACACGAGCGTTCCACAAGCCCGGCCTTCCACAGGATGAACGCAGCAGCAGCATCCGCTATATTTCTCAATACACCTTGTAAAGACATTCACAAAAAAGGACCGCAAGGCCAGGGGTGGTGACCAATGCCTGTAATCACAGCGCCCGGGAGGCTGAGCCAAGAGGATCGCCGTGAGCTCAAGGCCAGCCCGAGCGACGTAATGACAGCCTATTTCACACACACAAAAAGAAGAAAGCCCTCCAGAGCCACTTTCAGAAAATGGCAGGCATGAGGGGACAAGCACATTTGAAGCACAGTGTCTCAGGCAGCGTGTCTTCTACCGTAATAATTTTTTATCTAAACACACCGTATAATTTGGTCACTCCTTGTAATTTCATTCACTGAGTTTGTAAGACATGTGACATTCATTCCTCTTACATAAGTACAGTGTTTTCTAGCCATGGAACACTGTCCAGCCCAAGCTGCCGGTGCCCCCCGTGTCTCAGCCCATCCTGTTAACGTTCTCAAACCTGCAACTTCTTTTTAATCAATGCCCCTCGCTCCAGCTTCTAAAAGAGACAACTTCACCTTTTCTCTCAGGAGCTGATACAGACACCGCTACTGGGAGCAGGGACAGAAGGAGTTTTACTGTCTCCAGCCTGTAAAATGCCAGCCCTGCCGCTGCTCTTTCTGCTCATTAAGTGGCCCTTCTGGATTCAGCTCCTCCCTGTTCTCCAGCCTCTCTGGAATCATCTGCCCCGCTTTTGCAAAAGCCTGTGGGCCCCTGGGCCCGTCCACCTGCATTTGGGGTTTTGCTTCCCAGGATGCCCCGCCCTCCACATTAACCCCTTACCATTACCACCCTTCCTCTCCCTCTTGCTTAAAGCTCAGTGCCAAGTCCCTGTTCCTGCATGTGCCTGCAGGTGCGCAGCCGCAGGTGCTTACCTGTGCAGAGGTTACCAGAAGTCACAGCAAATCAGGGCAGCACCCCTAGCAACAGAAATTAATATGTAGGAGAGTCCCAGGCTCAAGCAACCTTTCTTTCCAATTATATTTAGTCATTTTCAGAAGATGTGATTTAATTCCTTGGGTTTCACGATAAACTCAGCCAACGCCATTCAGTTTTCAAATGCAATTTGCAATTCTGTTATGTGAGAAGCCACTGCATTAAATAAAAATTAGTCTTAATATTGGGTCCCTCTGTTCTCTGAGCAGGAAACTCATTGGTGGGCCATTCTCATTTACAGTAATACATCTTTGCTTTGAAAACTGTGATAGCAGAAAAGTGCGTAAAGGAGAAGGAAACTGTGCTTCAAAATGTCAAACAACATCTGTTTCCCATTTCTGAGAATTACAGAGCTCTGTCCAGCCCTTTAACCCTTTAGCCCACATCGTGTCTGTCTCTTCGTACTTTATGAGCTTTATCTTCAGAAGCCTTTCAGTAAACGAAACCTGATAAGAAAGTGAACCTCTCCTTTAGGTTTTCTGAGGATTACCGACAAGATTTATTAAAACAACACTGCTCACACTGCGATGCTTTAGGGTTGTGTCAACATTTCAATTATAAACCCACGCATCCAGAGGTGCAAGTGCAGTCTTCACAGAATCACCCTCAAGTTTCAGGCCAGAAGGTGGAGAAACGATTTGAGGGTTTGTGTTTGGTTTATTCAGTTTTTAAAAGGTTCTTACAGTTGACCTGTCTAGGTGTAAAAAATTCTATCCCGCAGATGGTATTTTGTGCTTCAGGACTGTATCTTAAGTAGGGGCAGCGGCATACACCTGGACTCATAAGACTAAATCCAGGCTGGGAAACTGAGGGATTTAGTGAGACCTTGTTTCAAAATTAAAAATAAAATTATAAAAAGGTCTGAAGATGTTGCTCAATACAGAGGCCCTGAGTTCATTCCCCAGGACAGCAATTAAAAAATTTAATTTAATTTTAAAAACCTATCTCAATGTCTGAGCAAAACTGCAGGGCTGTGACTATAAGAAATGGCCAAACTCTAAACATGATGAGATGGGAAACTGCAAAGTGGGTCAGCACAGCAAGATACGTTTTAGGAACAGGGTAGAAGCTGCCTCCTCAAATGCAGCAACATGTCTGTCGCACGATTCTTCCAAGTGTCACTCTTCATAAAGCTGCCAGCTTTGTTTCTTCTACAGGACCTGCAGCCAGGCCCTTTGCCATCGAACCAATGGCTAGGAGGTCTGACCAAACCCACAGAGGGTCCAAGGTTAGCCAGCCCCAGAGCCGAGATTGTGCTGGACTTTATCTCTGTTTCCCTCCTCGCTGCTTCTCAGATCCCTTCTCTTCCCGTTTAGAATCTCCTGGCTTCCCCTCCTCACACCGTCCCCTTCCCATGGCCCTGGCTAAGACTCCGTCTGCTCCGCGCCCTCCCACCCAGCGCGATCCTTCCGTGGGCACTCACTTCACCCCTACCTGACTGGTCCAGAGCCACCTCTCAGGTTGGAAAAGATCTACTGGGTATTTCTTGATTACCTGGCAGCTGCTAAGTACTCACTTGTGGGCCATCTCAAATATGTTTGTATCTTTTTAAAGAAGCAAAACTGACAGAACTGGGTGTATGTAGGTGCAACACGATAAGAATATCCCTTTAGGAACATAACACGGGCATAGTACACCTCTGCAGTTAGAGGACTTAAATAACTTCTCAATTGTTTTACAAAAAACAAGTCATAAAATGTAACTTTCATAAGATTTGGATTTTGTTGTTTTGTTTTCTGCTAAACACTTAGCATCTAAACATTGTAAATACCTGATCAATAAAGAAACACATAGATTAATAACAATACCTCCTTATCAGTTCTCAAAGCCTGAATGAAAAGTAGTCAACAATCAAATTTCCTCAATGCAAAAAAGTATCTATTTCAATAAAGACAGAGTTATCTCTATGTTGGCATCCGGGTTGAGGTGACGGAGGAAACTCTCCAACGACGTAAGTGAGCAACTGAGAGCAGTGCCCAAGAGCATGGCTTCTTCTTCTGTCTGATTCTTAAATACCACACGCAACTGGAAACGGAAAGAAAGCTTAACTTTTCTGTCTCACTCAGCAACCTTTCCTCTTCAAAAACAAAAAAAATCTCAAAAGAAACCAGGATTCTAAAAATATGTAGCATGTTGTCAGTTTAGCCAACAGATTGTTAAGTACCTGGAAGGCAGCCAGGAGCAATTTCTTATCCTTTTTTGAGTACCGATGAGGTCCCAAACAGTGGGCTGCACCACGAACACGCTTCATAGAGGTGTGTTAATCTGGATTGCTTCTTAAGAATTAAGCCCCCTTTTCATCCCTCATCTGAACTAAATGCTTTTCTAAACTGCTAACAAGCACGAGATGCTTCTCTGATTTTCATCTACTCTTTCTTCCTCTCTGAGGCTTCAGAAATGGTGAGAAAAGTCAGTAGAAGAAGCTGACGGGAAGCGTTGCAGCAGTAAGATCTTCTATGTATCAGACGGTCTGATGCAAATATTTGAGGAATCGTGTTCTATTGCTCACCTGGACTTTCTCATTTTTTGTGAGAAGTTAGTATGACCTTTATGAACAGAATGGTAGGGGTTTTGTTAACTGTGGACTTTATCTCACCACTCGTCACTGCTTATCTGTCCTTTCCCCTCTGTCCCTCTACACAGCTAATCTAGGTGGCCCTGGAGTCAGTTCCAGAGCTGCTATTCTGAGCAACTCTCTTCGTTATTTCTATGCAGCCTTTCTGGAGAGCTAAAACTACAGCCACGTTCCCCATAAATGCTCTAATTCTGCTTCAATTTGCCTACAGAGTTCTGGACCTTTCCCTGGAAAGCAGGGTACCCATCACTCCAAATATTTATTTTCTGGCCCACTGCAAAAAGAGAGCGCTGCCTCTCGGTCCAAAGAAGAAATGTACTGTGCTCCTGAGTGTTTATGCCCTTAATCTTAAGAGCAGTTTCTTCACAAAAACAAGAAAAAAGTCTACCCTGCACAATCATGGTCTGATTTCATTCCAGCAGGTAACAACAGGCAGCAAAAGCAAGAGCTTGTTTTCTCTTTGTTTCATTATATTATTTCAAGCCATTTGGAGCAACACTGCCAGGTAGATCTTAGAAGAAGAGATAATTAAAACACAAACAAACTAGTTCTTTCATTTGGAGTAGCAGTCACGCACATGCTCAGGACAGCTAGCCTTACCAAAGTCTCAAAGTGTCCTTAGTACGCACGCCGAATCACCTTTAGAAGAAGGTTCAGCAGTTTGTCATAAAACTGTAACCCCTTCACACTGGAAATCAGGTGGGAGATCTCTGGAAAGTGAGACTTTTTCTGAGACATTGCCAACAAGCTGGGCAAATAAAATGATGCCCTTGACAATGGGTTCTCAACAGACTTCACGGTCTCAGAAAAAGTGTTTTCTCTCTCCACAGTTGTGGGCTGAAGTAAGGCAATCAAGACTCTTTAGGTTTTTCAAAAGAAAATTAAAGTGGAAGGAAGGGAGAAAAATATTTTTGTACATGTAAGTGTGTTTTCTCTAAAATGCTACTAGATCCAGTTTCCAGATCCCACATACTATATACTCTGATCGGAAGCGATCTATAAATCCTGCCGCACTATCTGGAATGTCTCTGAGGGCTGTCAGTATAGTTGACAACCTTATTAAATGTTGTAAAATATATTGACCTCGTGGAGTCAGTGTGATAGCTTTGAGACAACGTAGCATTTAGAGGAAAATATACTGAAATCTGAATCCTGCGTGAGCTTGGCAATGTCATGACCCTTCTGTCTTGAAAGTAAGGACAGAAACAGCTGGCCTTAGAGCAGGTGTTGGTCTCGCCACATTCCTGAGATCCAGCTGATCTTAGCACAGTTGTGATCAACAGTTCTGGGCATGCCTAGAGGTGTCCTCCCCTTGGCACAAGCCCTGGTCTCTGCAGCTTTTCTGCTGAGAAAAACTTCTTTTTCAACGAGCTCTCAAATCTAGATCCACTGTGAGTGGGTTGGGTGAGCGAATCTGTGCTGTACTCCCCGCCTTGATGAGAGACTGCAAAGGCATCAGTGCTGTTCAAGACACATGCCATGTGCAGCTGAGTCTGCCTCCTACCTAGTGCCCATAGAAAGTGGAGATCCCCACACAGAGGAAGCAGGTAGCCACTGTATCTCCAAATTAAGTCTTGTCTTAAATCCTTCTAAGTGGACATCTTCCCATTAGGAGCTTCCCTCAGCTCCTAAGGCTTTGCAACTCTTTAACATGTCAGTGACCCTCAAATCTTCTCTTGGGTTTATTTTTCTTCTTCTGAGACAGGGTCTCATGATGAAGTTCAGGCTGGCCTTGATCTCATTATGTAGCTTGGGCTGGCCTTGAACTCATGGAGACCCTTCTGCCTCAGTCTGCAAGTGCTAGGATAATAGGCATGCCCCACCAGGCCTGGGAACACTTGTATCTTAACTTCCAATTTAGGCTTCTTTACTGTCACTCAAGTCACACCCACAAACAACACCTGCCAGTCCCAGCTGGGGATTCTGTAGACATATCATGTCTCGGTGGTCTGAGTCTGTGCCCTTGCTGTTCATGCCCGTCCTGTTTGTCTTTTCCACCTAAGAAAATGGCAGTTCTAACTTGCGAATCATTCTGAGCATCTACCTTGTAACTTGCTCATCCAACGCGTCACCACCTCCGGACAACTCTGCCTCCCAATACATTTCTAATGCGTTCCCCATCTCTCCTGGTACATGCCCCCCGATCCACATCCTCCCTCCCTCTCGCCCTGCAGTGCTCCTCCCACAAGTGTCTCCTTGACTCCCTCGACCATGTCAGCTCGTTCATTCTCCCCGCAGAACCACTCATCTTACAAAGCAGAACTGAAAGGCATCGCTTTATTTAATCAGACACTTAGAGTAGCTTCCCATTTTAAAAAAATTAAATTTCCAAGATTACCCTCATGATCTAGCGCCTGCTAACTTACCCAGTTCATCTTGAGTCACTGCTAACCGATGTAAGCCAAGATTTTAGTGTGCTGTCATCACGCCACTAAAAAGTTTTAAGCTGAGTAATTTTTGCTATTCACAATCTCACAACAAAGCTAAAATGGAAGTTTGAGACCAGTCTGCCACACACAGTTATTAATCATATTTTTACTAGCAATTCATGAACTGTCCCTTGTACTGTGTGCGATCTGTGTCCTACTCTCGTTCAACAAGACACCACTCATAACTGTTATTCGGCCATGATCTCCTGTTACCGTAATTACTTTTTTAAAGGTCCTGTCTCTGCATATGGCCACATCCTGAGGTGCAGCAGGTTAAGACCTCAACATGTGCAATAGAGGCTTGCATAGAACAGCAAGCAGAAGGATGGTGCACACCTTCTGCTGGGTGAGCCCGCGGAGGCCATGGTGCTCTCTCCCTCTCTGTATTTGGACTTTGCTGTTTGGAGAGCCCAGTGAAGCTGACACACAACATCACAAAGGCAGCCTCTGTTACCACTCTGCTTGGCCCCAGACAACCAGCACTCCCCTTAACAAATGAATCTGCACACACCATCAAAGAGCCCCCGCCCTGGAGAGTCTAGTCTATGTTGGGCACTAAACCTCTTCACACTGGTGGAAAGAGTATCTGAAATATTGTAGCAAATCCGAACTGCAATTTCACCTAATAAGCCCATTTCCCACATATGTCCCATTACTCATTTCTCAGTAAAACGTATCCTTGGTGTTTATTTAGCTTACCAAAGAAAGCTCAGGTTCAACTAAGTTATCAGTGACAGACGTCTACATATTGGCTGTTCCTGGAGGGAGGCTATTTTAATGTAATTCTAGGGGACCAGCCTGAGAGTGTGAATGTTTAGTTAGAACCCCGGAATTGAAATTTAAAACAACCAGTGCTTTAAAAAAAAACTGTAAAATCTAGGCATAGCCACATCATAAAACACCACCCTATAGCATCATGGATACTTTTCAGGTCTAAATTGTATCAGCCTGTTGCCCACCTTGCTGTTCCTGATTATACTGTCTCTCAGCATGGCACAGTGGATTCTCTCCCACTTCTCCTTTTCTGAGTCCTGTTCATCCTCCCAGTCCTGACTGAAATATTTCCAGTCAGACATAGCATTCCTAATCTTCCAATCAAATCAATTTTCCAACTGTCCTTTTTCAAAATGCCCTGTACTTTCTCTCAGACTGTGTGTGACAATTTTCAAAAATTAATTTGTTAAATATTGGTCATTCATTACACTTCATGAGAGCAGAAACAAACCATGTAAGCTTTGGTCACCACTGTAATCCCAGTGCTTGACATTTACTTCTCTTAGCCATCCAGGTTTCTAATTTAGTCAGACAGTAAGCAGATACTATTCGGACAAGTACTAGGTGCCAGAAGAGCAACGGTATGTCCCTGCCTTCACAGAGCTTATGTTCAAGTAGAGAAAGTGACTCTTGAATGTATGAGAAGAGCCCATGACCTCAGCCCAGAAAGAAGTTAGTCTGTCACATCTAGGCTCCCGTTAGCCACACCGTAGGCTTACTTAGTTGCTTTTCTCCTCTACCAGTACGTTTCAAAGAAGAGATATTTTAGGGTGTTGTTTCTTTATCCTCAATACTGAGCTTTCATGGTTAGACACATGGTTGGTACTTACTGCTTGTGAGACAAAAATCCAACAATCACATTTACACAGTCCTTGGCTATCTAATCAATTTGGTAAATTCACTAACAAAATGCTAATTTAGGAGAGATATGAGTCTCGTGATATTTCCCTACTTTTTAGTGATACTTTTTTCTTATTAGCATGTTCATTCACAAATGCACAGGGGAAAAAAGGAGGAAATGCACTTAAAAATGAATCACAAAACTAAAAATTGCATAAAGCTTCCCAAAGTACTTATTTCCACTGTCCGTTGCCTCCGGATGGACCCTGAAGAAAAATCTGCTACTAAAACGCACTTAAAACAATACCAATGTCATACATACATATACGTTCACTAATATTAGTGGACTTCTTGGCAACTTGAGCCTTTGCTTTTAAACTACAACCTATTCCTAGCTTCAATCCACCATAAAGATACATTTGCAAATTACTGCAGAAATCTTCATGTTTCAAGATTTTCTGAGTCCCTAGAGGAAAAACAGTATCTGCCAGCAGACTTTATTTCTTGGACATAGTTTTATTACACAACTTTACAATTTAATTAATGTGATTTAAAAATGGAATTTCCTAGACAGTGAGGCTCTTTGAGGGAAAAATGAGATTGAATATTTAAAGTCAAATCTGACCTAGAAAATAATGGCTCTACTAGTGACTACAACTTTAAATGAGTAAAGGAAGCCCTCACTGTAATTTTTTGTACCACCATAAATTCTGCAACTACAGTGTTTTTATTTTCATTTAAGCCTGACTTAACGAATAGATCTAGAGTATTTTTATGGACAGTCAGTTTAACCAACTGCCAAAATCCTTTTTCATTTGTTAATGCCTGAAATTATATCATCAAAAATTCATCCCTTTGATTTGTGAATTGGTCCCATACTGAATTACCAATATTCCTGGGAAAAGTCATACTTAAATAGTGACATTTATCCCTAACATTTGCCACAAGTTTTAAATAGAAAGGGCACAAGACTTAGGTTCATATGAAGGCAATAGTTCTAGAAAAAAAAAATATGGAGGTTCTAAATCCACCCGAGAACATTTTTGCCTCAACTTTGCATTAAAAAGAGATTTAGAAGTTTGGGAATTGATCTGTGCAAAGCAGTCTTACTGGGCCTGCGTATGGAGAAGAAAAACATCCACAGGAAAATCTTCCTTAGGACATTTCTTGAAATTTCTCTCATTACTTACCCGGTTATAATATACAGCTGATAATCTCAAAGTAAACTGCTTCTGATGTCTGTTGCTTAATACTAAGCTGCTATATTTAGCATTAGTAGATAAATAAATTCATCCTAGCCAGCACCAGAATTAAAGAACCCAAAAGGGCTTTAGGGAATTCCCCTAGGTAATTGATACTTTCAACTGAATCAATCCTGATTTAAATTCTTGAGGATAAGATGCCAAACATACAAGCCAAGTACTACCTATGGCCAAAATAGAATGACCTGTGAGTGCTAAAACCAGAATTTCACAGATCTGATTCAAATTCATCTTAAGGCATGAAGAGGAAACCTGAGCACACACTCGCTAAGAAAATTGGGGAAGGAGGCTCTGTGATGCCGTGGGAGTCCTTGCCCTTCATGCCATTTCCTACCTGCTATGAAAGGGAATGCAGTTGTCCTGTTCCTGCTATGTGTGTCTTTTCCTTTTTTGTGGAGCAAAAATGGTCATCATGGCGGCTATGTCCCAATCTTCCACGGAGGCCAAGTCTCTGGTCTAAGGCTTCCTCTGGCTGCTTGATACTATTCAACAAAGCAACAGTCAACCTGAAGGCAGACCGAGTATCAGAAACAACACTGTCATTCAGTGGTCTCTTCTTCACCACCAGCCTCTGTGGAGTATGAATGGTTCTTGCGAGGGTACCCAGTCAGAGGAGAGCAAGGCTTCAAAGTTTCTGTTTTCAAGGCAAATTGATTATTTGAGCACAATCTCTACACTTTGAAGAGGCCATATTCACGAAATTTGTTTTATTTTCATTTAAAGAACCAGTCCAAGAAGTTGTATTTCTGTATCACAGAAGCCTTCTTCAAAGCCAAAGCTATTATTTACACAAATAAGAATACAGAAGGTTAGTATATCCATTAACCTTAACACACGGCAACCCAAAACTAAACTTTCACCACTGGGGATAAACTAGATAAGATCAAAGTGATCCAACTCACCAGTTTGCAATCTTAATGTCAAAAGAAGAGCAGGATTTATGCCTCTCGGTGTCCACTAGTCATTGTAAACACTTGCTTACACCAGTCACAAATCAGACCTTTTAATTTTTCAATTGATTTTGGTTTAACTAGTTGAATGGGAATGATTTTGATATGCTTACTAACGCCATCGTGTCTAACGACGTCCATAGTTTTATTTTCTTCTACATTTCATTAAGCAAATTGAGGAACTATCAGACTTAGAAGTGATGTTGTGGAATTTTTAAGGAGATAAGACCGTTCTTGTTTCATGAGAAAAATGAGAAACGTAGCTCTCCGCCAGCCCCAGATCCTTTGCACCTCTTCACTGTTGTGGTTGTTCTTGTTGTGTTGTTGTTGCTGTTGTTAGGCTCTCACCAAGTTGCCCAAGGTAGGCTCAAATATATGATCCTCCTTTCTCAGCCTACTAGAATGCTGAGATTACAGGAAAGTGCCACTAGGCCCAGCTTTTTATGCCTTTTAACAAAAATGTGTCCTACTTTCCAATGCCCAAGGCACTTCCTTCCCAGCTTCCTGCCATGTTCCTTCTGTAGAGGCTGATGTTTTCCTATTTCCTCGGCCCTTTCAAGTCAGAAAAACAAACAAACAAACACAAAAACCAAACAGTCCAGGACGATTTCTGGTCCTCAGTAAGGTGCTGGTGTCTTACCCTAGAAGGTGTGGCAGGGAAACATTCAGACTCCACTCACCATGTCTCAGGAGATAGATGAACATATGGATCTGCCATACATTAGCTTCTCATCACGGGTAGCTAACACCCGAGAATGACATGTTAAAGGAGGAAAGCTGGCTCCAAGGCAGAAACATCATGGTAAAGGGAAGCTGTGCAACTCAGGGTAGTTAGGAAACAGGATAAAGAAAAGGAACCCAAGGGGGGTCCAAGAGTAATAGATGCCCTTCAAGACCAGGGTCTCAGTGACCTACTCCCTCTAGCTAGACCCCCACCCACTACTACTCCATCCAGTTCTGAACTCATGGACAAGTTCATCCATTGACAAGGTTAGCCATGTCACCATCAAGTCACCACTCCATGCACTTTCTAATCCAACCAAGTTGACAGTCGAGATTAGTGGTCACACGACATCCCACCAGACAGGCAGTATTAGAGGTATTTTTGAAGAGATGGCTTCCCAGTGCCTTCTTTGGTAAGCCTAATTGACTCTTTTTAGAAGTTAAATAAATTTTCTGAGATCATGCAGCTAAAATGTACTACTTCCAGAATTTCCAAACTCAGTGTGCCTGACACTCACCCAGCTGCCTATAAGATTTCCACTATGCCAAGCCCAGCCCACACAAATGAACCTCTTCTGTGGTGATCTTAGCACTGATCCATGAAGATGGGTGAAGTCACGAATCAACGAAGCTTCTCAGACTATAGCAAGTAGCCACACAGCCATCTCCGCTTGAGGGTTTCTTCCCCAGCTTGTGTTCCTGTCTTCATCTCACTCTTGCTTCAGTGTCTTTTCCATTTCAAACTAGACTTGTGTATTTAAAAATCAAATACTCTCCTGTCACTATTTTGAGTGGAAATCCTCTAAAGACCTCAAGGCGCTGCACAGGAAATATTGCATAATGAATGATAAATGTTTGCATTACCTGGAGCATACAAATGAGACCTGTGTTTTCTTACTTCTCATCCTGAGGGAAGTGGCAAGTTTTATCAAGTAAAAATGGCCTTGTTTTCTCAGTACTTCCAGCCTCTGTCTTTCTCACATTTAGAGAGTATGCATGTCAGTCCATCCTTTGGCCTCTCCATTACTTTGGACCTGAGGCAAAGCAAAATTTCATGTATCAGGCATGGCAGGGGAGAGCTGATGGCCTCACGGCCAAGAGGAAGCAGAATAAGCGGGGAAAAGCCGGAGAGGAAGGGGCCAGGACAAGAGACACTCTTTAGGAGCACGCCTTCAGCGACCTGTGTCCTCCCGTCAGGCACAATCTCCTAATAATATATCTAGCTATGAGTTTATCCTTGGAGCAATCTAATGATGAGGTTAGCAATCTCGTGATCCACTTGCCTCTCTAGACCCTGCCTCCAAACATTGCTGCCTCTGAGCTCAAGCTCAGTCCATGAGCCTGTGGGGACACTTTAAAGCCGTAACACCAATTTCAACTCTCAGATCTCATGTAAAAGTGTGTGTAAAGCCTGAAAGATTAAGGTTTAAGGTTGACTTGAGTTGTAGCCCTCCTTTACTTCTTCTGTTTATGACATTTAGCCAAGATGGGGTTTGTTCAAAAGCAAAGAACAGATGGGACGAGGGAAAGGAGAAAAGAAAGAGGCAAAAATGTATGTATGTATGTAAATACATACATATGTGCAGGAGGGCTAACATGATTCTACTATTGTATTATGTCACTTAATGGTAAGGAATAGTTGATGACTGGTTGATCAATCTTGTATGTCTCTATGTGTTATCCTGAGCATAAACTTTGAAGATATCAATATGCAATGCAACAACTATTGTTGGTTTTCTGTTGCTTTGTCTATAATTCAATTCTGATTATACTGTTATTGTGCTACTTTGTGTCTGTTTGTTAATGCTTTCCGTGTTTTTTTTTCTTTTTTCTGTTGTTGATGTAGTTCTTTTTCTTTCACACTTAAAAAAAAAAAGAAAAATTATATTTAAAAAAATGTAAGTAAGTATGTATGTATATGCAGCATATCTAACATAGCTGTACTACTGACTTAGGTCACTTTATTGTAAGGAATAGTTGATAATTAATTGTTTGATCAATTTTGCATGTCTATATCTATGTTCCTGAATATACACTTCGAAGTTATCAATATGTAAGGCAACAACCATTGTTGATTCCCTGTCACCTTGTCTGTAACTCAGTTTTGATTGTACTATTCTTATGCTACTTTGTGTCTGTTTGTTAATATGTTTTTGTTCTTTTACTTTTAAAATAATAAAAAAAAGAGGTGTGAGCAAAGATACCTAAATTCAATACATTTTTCTGTGTCCAGCATATAGATGAACTTAATGTACATTTAGTATCAATAAATATCTGTCATAGAAATAATTCTAAGTAAATTTATATGTAATTTTTCAACATTAAAACAAGTGGAGCTTCAAAAAAAAAAAAGAAAAATGACAATATTTCTTCTCTTGATAAGAGTAATAAAAGAAGTCAAATTTTCATTCCTCATTTGTATCCTTCTAAATTACCCAGAATCTGCTCAAGTATACAAAAGGGCAAATAAAAGGGTTTTTTTAGCCAGGTCTGTTGGCACACACCTGTAGTTCCAGCACTGATGCAGTAGGATCACAGGACTGAGCCCAAGACTGACAATTTAGCAGACATAGGGAGACCAAGTTTTTAATGTCAAAATAGCTCAGTGCAATGACCCTGGTTCAATCCCCAGTACCTCCAAAAAAAAGAGTTGTTATAAAATGTTTTAGACTTAAAATGTTTGTTCCAGACTTAACATTTGTTCCTCAGTTGCCAGGATTACAATAAGTCCTACACATAAGTGTACAATTTCCACATATCCACGTGCTAGAGAATTTTAATGTTCAAATATTACTTTTCCCTAAAAACTTGCTATTGCATAAATTTTTCTCTGTTTCACTGTGTCTTCATTGGCCAATCACCCAAATTCTTTTCTCTCTAGAATCACATAGCACAGGAAAATAAACTGAAGGAAAATAAGAATTTCAAAGAAATAAATTACCCATAAAATTTCTTTTATAGTTTTGTAAATGGCAGTGTCAAGGAGGATGATAGTTTCTTGGTCTAATAGTTGAATAAAGGAAATATCTCAAGCTGAGTATAATCTAGGATTTGTTACCAACAAATCAATACATATATATAATGTTCCTTGGACTTAGTAACGTGTTTTAAAAGCTACTATGTGCATATTTAAGTACATCTAAAAGTGTAGTTCAAGACAAAGCAACATTTGCTACACTTCAAATACTAAGCCTTTGCAAACCAGGTGTGCTCCACTTTATTTATTAAAATATTTTCAGAGCTTTTAGAGAAATATCAGTGCCTAGATGCCACCCTACAACAATCAAATTTGAATTACTGGGGATCTGATGATCCTAAATGTGGGGGGATGTTGATAGTCCCAGATATAATGCTCATCTCAGTGAAGAGGACACCCAACCTTAGAGTAACGAGTTTGTTTGCCTACTTTCTGCCTATCCATGCAACCAAAACCACAGAAATAAAACACTGTGAATCAGCAGGAAGAAATAATAAATAATTTAAGATAAAAATTATTGTAAAGAGAAACAAGGAGGTCCTGCCAGCAGCAGTAGAAAGGCCTTGGTGGCTGCCCAGGGTGAGGATTGTGAAAATGTAAATCCTATTTAAATCCTTTCTCACCCAGCTGTGTGTGTACCAGCAAGATGGCTTTGGAAAAACTTCTTACTAGAAGTTTGAACTTTTCAGGAAGAAGGGCAAGAGAACAAATTCTAAACTTATCCAGAACTGGATAGCTAAGAAATTTTTTAAAAATAAGAAAATCTTCACAAAAAAGTAGTTTTACCATCTTAACATTTTGTGCTTATTCTTATAATTTTCATTTCAAGTTTCACTTTTGTAATTTCCCCCTTAGGAGAGTTGGTGAGTTTGAAATAGCTCTAGCTTGATGGCGATTACTACAAAATTCCGTCATCTTTTTCCATAGTATTTACTGCTGGAATGATGATTCCTCTAAATATAAAAGGGCAAAACAAAAAGCTAAAATGATTTTAAATTGACCGATGGCAAATTGGTTCCATGAAATTCTTGCTTTTGACTTAACAAGTCACTTGACTATTGCTTGATTAATATCAAAGTGAGTGGGAAATTCTGGTTTCTTTTTCTTTTCCCAGGCTCCGCCCCGTCCACTTGCCAGTCTCACCAACTCTTAGCGAGGTTTTGATGTGCTAATTCGCTCATCAGTACACTTTAGCTTCTTCAATTTAATTAATAAATACTTGGTTTTGACAAAGGACCAGGAAACAGAAGTGCAATTCATGAGTTTGATCATTGTGTCTCCCCCCACTGTGACCCTCACTTGAAATCTGCCTTGAGTCTTATCAGCCAGCTCCATTTTATGCCTTGCTATTTGCATATCAAATATATCATTGCAAGCAGGCTGCTCCCAGGCGTGCCCTGCAGACAGTTACAGAACCAGTGGCCCACTGGAGCTGCAGAGAAACATCTGTAAACCCACAGCGATTACAGGAGAAGAAAGGGGGCCAGGGGATTACCCCGTCTCCTATTCACGCTCTCCTCTAGAAATCAAGATTTTGCAGTGTCTTGTTTTCACACACTTGATTTACTATTTATTTATCTACTTTTTAATGTGTGTACTCTGATTCTAAAATTAGAAGGACAACAGGGGAGGATCCTGCATTTAAAGTTTGTGGGTTTTTGTCATCCAAGTCTGACTTGGCCACTAAGGATGCTGATGGCGGCATAACTCAAATGCTTTATCAGTACAGACAATTAGGATCTGTAGTAGCAATGCATCTGATTTCAATATATCAACCAACTTGTCCCCTTGACCCAGTATTTTCCCTAAATTGAAAGCAGGCTGATAGTGGCTACAGATTCAAATTACCTTCCCCCTTTTCAAGTAGGTAGGAGAGGTAGAATTTACAGAATTGCAAGCATCACCATAATTCTATCTGTATCCTCTGTCTTTGAGCTGCCCACATTTTCCAGTCCACTCCCTTCCCAGAATTCACTTGTTGTCCTTTACATAACATCCTGCGCTTGTTAGATTACTCAGAAGTAATATTAAAATCTCTGGTAGGGTGAAAAGTATTTCATAGATTTTCATAGTGTGTTCCAAAGCTGTGTATTCATATGACTTACTTATCTAAAGAGCAATTTAGAGATGTGATCTTGGGCATTGGCAAGCCGATAACCCACCAAGAGTAGCCTCAAAGGCTGAGGTCTGGCTTTTAAGAACTCCACACACAAGCCCCGAGGCAAGAGTAAGAGGAGAATAATGCCATCCTGGGCTATACTAATTATGCGCTTTGAAGTAGCATTGTCTCCTTTTTTTAAAAATCAAAATATTACAATGGAAAGACACATGTCAGTTCCATTCAGTGTACTAAATGAATTAGGCAAGAGCACTGGAAAAATAATATTGTGATTCTTTATCTCAGGCGCTGTTATCTAGAGCATTGCTACATGATGGAGCAGCAGGAGCCCTGGACGTGGAGGCTGAAGGCCTGAGTCTTATCTCCACTTACCACCAATTAACTGTCAGGGTTTCTGCAGGTTCCATTCTCTGTGTAGATATCCATTTCTCCATTTGCCATGTGACACCCTTGGATTACATGCATATGAATTAAGCTGTGCTTCTCAGAAGTGTTATCAACTATTCCTTTAAAAAGATTTATGTAGCCAAAGAATTTTGGGGAATCCATATATTAAACACACATGCGCTCATTTATATTCTTACAGATTTGCAATGAACATTAGCATTTACATATCTTCTGGAGACTTTCTAGTAACACTTCTACAGAAAATACCCATTTGTTGCATCTAGTGTTTCTCCCACACAGTCTACCATGAACCCTTCGTGGGTTCAAAAGTCTAGACAAAATTTGTAGAAGTGCCTTCCAGCTGCATTGGCCCCGCCCATGGCAGAATAGGCCAGGCCCACTCAGATCTTCTGAGGTTGAGGATTTGAAAATCAGTCCTCAGAAACTAGACACAAGAGTTCAGTGGCTTTTCTACTTCCCATCTTTGTGACATTACTTATACAACTTAATTTCTCTGTATTTCAGTTCCTTCATCTATAAAAGTAATATGATAGTATCATCTTATTTCTTGGGTCATTTTGAGGACTGAATGAGTTAGTAAGGTGTATATAATGCTTGGCAGATTTCCTAGCAGCTTAGAGGTGCCGTCTAAGTGTTAACATTGCCATATCCAAGGCCCTTACGAGATGCAAGTCTAAGAAAGGAATGCTGCAAGAAATTGGCATTTGCTGAGCACCTGCTTTATTCTATGCCACAGCCTCTATACCTATAATCCCATTAAATCCTCACAATAAAACAAGATCAGAAGGAGTTTTTCAATTCATAGGTGAGTCAAACAAAGTTCTGAGGTGTTAAAGAATTTGTTTAGCTATCCAGATTTTTTTTTAAATAAGCTTTCCTTTCTAGTATTCCTAATACCAAAATCAAATGCTAGGGCTGGGGGTGTAGTTCATTGGTAAAGCACTTGCCTAACATGCACAGTCCCCAATATGTAGTATGTACATAAATAAATACCCACCCACATACATAATAAAGTAAAACTCAAGTTCTTTCCTTTGTGTCATGGTTGCCTCTAAGGGTGAAAAGCAATAAATTTATACCATTTTATGGATAAAGAAATGAGGCATACAAAAGTTTTCTTAGGATCCCACAGTAACACTCAAATTAGAATGCAATCCACATGCTGTCATCCAGCTCCATAATGCGGGCATTACAGACCCTAAATACAGAAGAACATACAAAACCAGGAGAATCAAATATCTCCTAATTTCAATCAGGTTACAACATTTAAATTAAGATTACCTTGGCTTTCAACTAAGTACTTACTGTATGAATTGTGTCATTGTTTAGCAGAAACTTGGTTCTCCCTTACTTGACTTGGATTATAATTTTAGAGAAGCATAGGTGTGAAGTAGACATTTAAAGGTCAAATTATTTCTACTGCCTCCAGAAAGGGTTGGATCAAAATAATTCTCTAACAATAATCTCTATCCTACTCTACTTTTAAATATTCAAAGAGGAAAATTCTGTGATTTTTTATTTAAAATTCAAATACTAATGATGTATTTAAAATGCTAGAGTATGCAAGGACCTTTAAGATATTTGTGAAAAGCAAAACACATTAATCAAAAAAGAAGAAAAAATAGAATAAGATGAATTGATTTTCCATGATGGAGTACAGTATTGTGCAATGAGAACCAAAATTCAGGACTGAAAACTTGGGGGAGTAATTTATTGGATATTAATCTTCCCTTTTAGCAGGCAAGGCACAACTTTGCTTAGATATGTCTGCTGCATCCAAAGTTTTAAAATATAGAGTCAAAAATATACCCCTGCCATACATTCCCTCCTTCCATTCTGCTTGGTCTGTCTTATCGCTGAAACTGGTTTTCTTACAGCAATGTCAAAGACAATAAAGCTTAGAGAGATTTCCATTTTGCAAGTAAAACAGGGCAGACAGGTGGTGCACAGCCTGCAGTATACTCAGACGGAGCAGCCCGCTGCCTAATGTCCATCACCGCAGCCTATCCCAGGATCACAGGGCATCTGATTGAGCAGGCAACTCATGAGGAAATGGAGAAACGCCTGGGAGATTTCTCAGCACCTGAAATTCTCCATTTGGGCTCGGCAAGTGAGAGGAGGAACGGGGATAAAGATTCTGACTTAGCTGAGAGTAAACAATCCCTTTCTTTGGGCGTTTACAGTGATGAGAAATTCATACAGCAGCTAACAGAGAACCTATTTAAACCCACATAGCGGATACCCCAGGTATCTTTCTGTGTAAGATAAGCAGTACCTCCAAGTTTGCCTTTGGAAGGGACGCTGCATCACAAAGGTGTTCTTGGGAGGTCCTATTCCCTCCCATGTCTGTGAGATAGGTACTCCTCACTATGAGTGGGCCATCACAAAAAGCAATGCCTACCTCAAAATGAACGTATATTGGCCAATTTCATGGGGGGGTTTGTTTGGTTTGTTTGTTTGCAACAGATCTATGTCATCCATGTAGTTCAGGCTGGTCTTCCACTCACTTTGTAATTCAAGTTAGCCTCAAACTCATAGCAATCCTTACCTCAGCCTCCCCAGTGCTGGGACTACAGGTGTACGCCCCCACACCTGGCCCAACTTTGTGTTTTGGAGTGTGCTTCTCCATTCTTAGAGAAATCCTACAATTGGAGACGTTTTCCCTTCAGGACAAAATAAAAAACCTTGGATCCTGGAGGTAAGACAGAAGCTAACTTGCCAGATCTCTCTCTCTCTCTCTCTCTCTCTGTCTCTCTCTCTCTCTCTCACTCTCACACACACACACACACACACACAAAACAACACAGAAAATGCCGACAATACTGAGATTTTGATGAAGTATGTGCCATACAGTGCCTGCCCTTCTACTTCAGATTAAAATTAAAGGCAAATATAAGGCAAGGTGATGTCTGCTTGGGAGGACATTTATTGAACCAATATTCTACAAATCTTTAAGTAATATCCAGAAATTTTCCAAAAGTGTGTCCTCAAATATCAGTCAAATGAGAGCGAAGAGAATGAGGTCGAGGCGCACTGGTCCTAGTGCTCCTTGTGTGCTGGTCCTTCCTGTGGTGCAGAGTGGCCACATCCATCATAGGAAACAAAAATTCCATATTTGCCTGAGCAGTGAGTAGCTTGTATTTATAAACTGCCAGACAGAAATAAACAGTGCTTACCACTACTGAAGAGGAAGATAACCAAGAAATATTTATTTCCTCCGCTCTGTTGTTAGAAAATCATATGTGTTGTTTTTAGTGTTCAGTTCCAAAATACTCTGCATTCTGGAGATTGTCCACTTCGTCTTTTTCAACTTTGAATCCACTGTCAAGATTCTGAGCACAAACCCTTTTCTCTTAAGATATCACTTCCATCTGCTTGGAAAACTTGCATACTCCTTTTGTCAATAAAAAGAAGGAAGAGAAAAACCTTACCAGTGCACAATCCTTTTAAAGACTATCTATCTATCTTTTCAAAGTATGTTTGTAAGCACCTGCCTGGCAAGCACAAGGTCCTGAGTTGAATTCCCAGTACCAAAAAAATAAAAAATGAAAAATAAAGGATGTTTGTAGTATATAATAATCACATTCATAGTGCAGAATTGGAAGAGATGGACGAGATAGAGACAGAGAGAGAGAGAGGTATAGGTGTAGGTAGGCCACATCTTAATCATTTTACCTCCCCCCTTAAAGGGTTATTTCTGTATTGATCAAATTCTCTGTTTGTGTATATAAGAGCTACGCTTTTGAGATATTTGTCAGTTAAATGGTGATGTTCCAAGCATGCACACACACACACACACACACACACACACACACACACACACACATCCTGCCTTGAAATCTCTCTCCCTGGTTTTCCAAGCATTCATGCAATAAAGAAGTCTCCAGAAAGCCCCCTTTGACAATCAGATATGTTTTTGGCCTATGGAGGCTGCACATTAGCCCATTACTGAGCTAACTCTGATTAGCTTACCAGAGTAGCAGAACATAACCCCAAGGGCAAGAAACACAGGACAGGTGAGTTTAATGGACAGGAGACTAATACCACTGCCTCCTCAGGGACAGGGGCGAGGCGACCCAAAAGGGGATTCTAGGTGGGAAACTATCAGCCCGGAAACCCTCACTGCGCAGAACATGAAATGACAATCAGCTTTCCATTCCAGGCCCAGCCCTGGGCAAGAGGTGAACTCTGAGCCCCAGTCTGTAGTGCCTGACAGATGAGTGTGGGAACTCTGCGTAGCTCTCAAAATACACTTTCTGTGCCTCAGTCTCCTCATCTATAAAACAGGAGTTTCAGAAAGTATTATGTCATAGGAACATTGAGATAAATAACCTATGGGCACCACTTGGAATTGTGCTGGACAAATACAAAAATAAGTGTTAGTTGCAATCAGCATCAAGAATCAGCATCAAGAATCAAGAAGTAGCCAGGTGCAGGGCCCACATCTGCCCCTGTATCCCTCTGGGCACCGCGGGAGGAGGGGCACAAGTTCCAGCCTCGCCTGCACAACTTAATGACTTAGTGAGATCCTGTCTCAAACCAAAACACTTAAAAATGGCTAGGGGTGTAGCTAAGTGCAAAGACTCTGCGTTCAATTTTCAGAATTGCTCCCCCCAAGAAAATCAATGACCACATGGCCCCCTTTTTTCTTTAACTACATGCTTACACACCTGTAGAGAAAGAGTGAGAGCATATACAGCGAATGCTAATGACTATCTCCATGGTAGAAATTATGGGTATTTTAAAATGCTTTCCTCGTATGTTTTCTAAATTTCCTATAATGAATATGATTAGCTGGACCAAAACAACTTATAAAAGACTAATTAATGCTTCTTGTATGAGGATAATAATTTGCATTTTATTTGTAATAACAAAAAATTGGGAACAAAACAATAGTGTTCATTAGTAGGGATTAGTTCAATAAAGTACAGTTCACCCATATAATAGAGTGATTCACTTATAATTAAAAAATACAGTGTTGAAAAATGTTTATTGGCATAAAATATTCATGATATGGCATAAAAATTAAATAACAATGCTGCATAAAATGTAGTGTCTCATTTACTAAAGATAAATATGTTTTTGTATGACTATATTGTCCAATGTATATATTCTAAAAACGCTAGCCATGATTATTCCTACTAATGGATTGCAAATACTCTCTATTGCTTCTATGTACTTTTATAATTTTTTTAATTCTTCAATAACAAACATCTATAGCTTTTTAAGTGGAAGAACACACTAAGTATTACAAAAATAGAGACCAATCATAGCGTTTAGTCAAAAATAGAGAAGTCCAGATTCTTACTTAAGGAGTTAAGTAGTAGAAGGAAGTGGCGATTCCCAATCTTCTTTCTCCATCCACAGTTGGCACCAAACAGTTCCCAAAACAAACATTAAGCTTTCATAGAGGTTACAGCTGAGCCATGAGTTCAGGCTCCAACTTCCCTGCATCTACCCCCGGTAGCAGAGCAGACTGAGCTCAGCCCACGGCCCAACTCTGCCTGCAGACAACCACAGGACCTGCACATTCACAACAGACAGACTCAGTGGACTGTTGTCAGTTCTTACAAGTTCGATGGAAGTGAAAGAATAGAAAGAGAGAAAAGTGTAAGTAACCTGGTAAGTACAAGTGGCTCCACACTCATGAATGAAGCCCAGCAACACCATTCTCTGCTGGGAGAAAGATGATGGGGACAATATCAATTCTGTCACCTGTTCGCTCCGAGTCTATCACTTGTGTTCAGCCTGCCACCCTCAACTAATAAACGTTAGGGTCAGAATGCATTGACTTCCCAGGGGAGTAGCCTTTTTACTTTTTTTGAGACAGGATCTCACTACATAGTTCAGGCTGGGCTTGAATTCACTGCGTCACCGTACTGGCCTCAAACTCACGGTGATCCTCTTCCCCAGTTCCCCAGTGTTGGGATGACAGGCATGCACTATCATGCCCAGCAAGAGTAGCATTTTTAAAGCAGTGCTCAGTTTAAGCTAAAATCTCAGCAAATCGCTAATGATGGGATTCTAAAAGTCCGAGTCCGAAAGGGGCTGCTATACTCTGCCTCTTAGACACCCCCAAAGGCTCATTTCCAAGGCGGCACTTTTGGGAGCTGCTGAAACCTTTAAGAAGGGTGGCTAGTGAGAGGTCGTTAGGTTGGCAGGAGGGACTGGGACCCTAGCACACTCTGCTTTCTCTCGTTTGCTTCCCGGCCACGAAGAGTGGTTTTGCTCCGCTACACGCTCCCTCCATGATGGACCAGCATATGCCCAAAGCAACAGGGCTCGCAGACCCCAGACCTACTACTCCAAAGCTGGTCACCTCAGGTGTCTGTCAGAGTGACTGAAAGCGAATTTACGCAGGGCCTGAAGTCATCTCCCAGGACTCTTCAAACCAAGCAACGGTTTTGTGACTTCAGGTACACTCTCATCTTACAACCTGGAGTTCCCGCGTCTTACAACCATTTTGACGTTAGAGTGTGTATTTGTGCGTGCGCGTGTGCGTGTGCGTTGCCTGTTCCTAAGAATGTAAGAGGAAGAGGAGATCATGATTTAGTGAGAAGGAGAATAACAGGCCCGGCAGACAGACCTGGCTTGGAATCTGCTTTGCTTCCTGGGTCACTTCCAGCAAGGACCTCTCTTCCCTGAATCTACAGGCCTCATCTACAGAACAGCAGTTATTAAACCTCCTTCAGGATGGCGGTAGGGAATTCTAGATATGACATAAGAAGCATCTGACACAAGGTTAGCACAGAGTAAAGGACCAAATTTTGCAAGTGCAATGAGGATTTTGAGACTACAGGAAAACAGGCATTTTTCTCAGAGGCCTATAACTTCTCTTGGTTTGGGGCTCTTGCTGAAAATATTCTGGTTCAACTGAGACTATAGAGTCTGCTGTTAGGGAGATCTTGAGGCACCTGATCAAGACTCCCCCTCAGACTATCAAAAGGTCACCTCTGTCACAATTATACTGAAACCTCGAATTTGTATAAAGTCTCCTTGCCGATAGCCTCTTTTAGAAAAAATGTAAACCAGATAGAAGATGGCCTCCTATTTGTAAATAACGCCTGCCTCGTGTATTAGTCTGCTCTTTGTTGCTTGGAAAAAAAAAATAGCAGGCAACACACTTTTTAAAAGAAAAACATTACTTGCACTTACAGTTTCAGAGGTCTCCGTCCACGCGAGGCTGGCTCCAAGGGAACACCACGGCAGAAGGATCTGGTGCAGGGAAGCTGGTAACCTCGGGCCAGCTGGGAAGCAGAGAACAGAGAAGAAAGCCAGAGAGGAAGGGGTCAGTGACCAAACAAAGCAATGAAGGTCACACCCGTTACCACCCAAACGCACGAGAAGTGTCTTCGCCACCTTCCGAGTCTCTCAAGCCAGCAAAGTTGACAATCAAGGTCAACCATCACCTCTTAGGGGAAAAGGGTGTTAGTATGGAGCACACTTACTCCGCCTCTAGGATTTGCTCTGTAACAGATGAAGACAGAACACATTTTACCCAGGACCTCAAACATGTCTGTACCAACACTCCAGTTAAATGAACGGTACCAAGACCCAAAATGCTCTTTGTCACAGTTTAAAATAGATACCTGATGATTAATTGAAGAACCCAGGTTTCTAACACCTCCTTTACCAACTTTGGGGAGCTGATTCGCACGAGGAGCAATTGTTTTTGTCCACATTCTCCTACCTGCGCCTCTTAATCGTAAACAGAGCAGATCACCTTGCAGAGCCGCACACTCCACCCCGACACTTTTGTCACCCACAGAAAGCAAAACAACATTTCTCAAAGTACCAGAACTCCACAGCTTTGCAAACTTCCTATTTCATAGCGCTGAAGGAGAGAGAGGGGAAGGGGGGGAAGTACACTGAGTTCCTCGGAAGGCCCCTCCTGACATTTCCAGACTTATTAGCCAGTTTTCACACTGACTTCAATCAACCTCTTTAATCCTCCAAGGAAAGAGCATTTTTAATTCACCGATTGGCTGATAAGCTTGAAGCCAAAAAATGATTTACACGTAGATGAATTGTGCTTACAAGATGGAACTTCGCGCATTAGAAGCGGATCTGAATTTCCTATCTGTCATTTTATTTGCCACATTCATTTTTTCTCTGCCATTACCCTTGCTGATTGTGATCTTTCAGCGCTATTGGGCCCCTGCTTCCACAGTTTTTAATCTGCCTTTAATCCCATAGATTTTAAATATTCCCGGCACCGAGAGACTGGAGGCAATTAACTGCCCTTCTGATGCGCTCCTTATCAGCTGTCTCCTTGTATCTCTCAGACGCAGCCTCAAGACCCTTCCAGGCTGACAAATACTACCAGCATTTCAGATGGAGCCTCTGCTGCAAATGGGAATGTGAAGTCCAGCTGTGCACGCGCACGCCGAGTAATCACAGGGGCTTCTGCGGGAGCAAATGGGAAGAGGGTGGGGGGCAGCCCTGCACGCCAGCCTCCCCCGCCCCGCCAGGAATGGCGCCCTCGTGATGTGTTTCTGGATTTTTGTTTTAAGTGCATCGTCTAATCTGCTTGATCTGATTGCTGTTTTTTAACTAGAAAACCATTTCCAGGTCTCTGTAATGAGGGATTCAGAAGGAACGTGAGAAGGAGACATCAAGTAAAATGAGCCATTTGAAAGAGCCGCACATCTCTTGTCTGGGTCTTGTTTAATTTGTGCCCATTTCAACCGTGTTCAGGTTCAAATCTGCACGCTGGGATTCCTAACCACTAGTTGATAAGTGTCCCCTGCATGTAACCAAGCTCTGTTCATACTTGAAGGAATTCAGATTTTCTCATAGAACCTTGTAAATCACCTGCCGTGCCAAAAGCTAATAATGGGTTCTGCATATCTAGTAAATCATCCAATGAGTTGTGAGGTCTCTAGTCAAGGTGACACAACTTGGTCATCAGGAAAGAGAGAGTAGAATGTCCTTCACTAAAACACACATGCTCATTCAGTGACACATGCATCTCTGTACACCCTAGAAACTACCACCCAGTCCACGTTGGGCTGGGCACATATCCTGGGAGCGATCCCTTGGGTTCGTATGAAATTTGAGACAGCTTAACTCTGCTATTGACTTCCATCATGGGTTGTTGAGTGACAGTTTAAACTTTTTTGTAGTTTAATATTCAAAAGAAGAACCTCTACATTCAAAGCTAGCCTCCAAAAGATTTGGAAAGACTCTTCCAAGCCATCTGACATCTCCCTATCCCAGAACACCAGGCAGTGGTCCTCTACCTCAGACACCCAGTCTCCCTTGCCGCCATGTTTGGTGGCAATTTACCTTCCAAATGAGCCCAATAGTTGGGCTCTTCATGAAGAAGATGTTCACACTGCTCTATATTGTCTTGTACATGTGATCACATACAATTATTCTTAATAGGTCAGAATGCCATTAATTTTTAAGAAGTTGATTCTTCTGTCAGGAGAAATTCCTTCTACCACACACTCAGCCACAGTCCTTTTGGTTTATGCTGACATCTCCTAGTAGATGCGCCATGTGTTTCCCAGTGAAGGAGCAAATGGAATCTTCCCTCCGTGGGGAAAAATGATATAAGTGTCTGGCTTTACTCAATTTAAGGCTTGGTCCCCAAATCGAACAATATTTTCTAAGGTGAAAAATAGGCCTTACGTAAACAGGCCATTGTGTATCCCACAGAAGTTCTATATCTTTTGGAAGGTGCTCTTTTTTTAAGTACAAAAATTATAGAGAATGATGTCCAACAGAGGAAAAGGATATGGTGGAAGAGACAAACAATGCATTAAGTGCATATGGTTAATTGATTGGCTGCAATTGCTGTCCTAAAAGAAAAACGCAAACCTTTCCATGAACCCTCTGTGGTGAACCAAGAACATGGTAAATGGGCCAGTTTTACAGTGTGTACAGCGCAGCAGCGCTGTGTTGAGAGGCTGTTTGTAAACAGCGCCCAACAGCATAAACAAGGAGAGCATCAAGAAAAGCCAGTGACGAGAAAGAGGCCAGAACTTCCTTATATACCAGGAGAAACATCAGGCAGCAGCTCTCACTGTGTTGTTTTGCTGTGACTTGCAGCTTTGCTTAAGCATTTTAAAGATTCTTGCAGGTCTTTTTCAAGCTGCCAGCTCCAGCCTACGAATTATGGTAATGTGCCACTTCTGAGCCCTCGGCAGGATTTGCAACAGAGAAATCACATCAGCCTATGCTGATTAACAATTCCATTCCATCCAGAGATTTATATAAAAAAACTATCTTACATTTTGCTTTTTAATAAGAATGATCGCTATCTCAAATTGAGTCCCAGCAAATTTTAATAAAAGGCCCAAGGTTGAGTGGCATTTTGCATGCTGATTTAGCTGTGATTGCTCGCTTTTGATGAGCACTAGCCTGGCATGTATAGCTCTCCTTGGAGCAGGTTGAAAGACCAGGAGTAAGGAAAAGGATAAAAATAAAAACTTCCAACTAAAATTTGAGTTCTTTTCTTTCTGTGATTGATTACTGAATAAATACCCACACGTATCTTTGGGTTCAGCCTACGAGTGAATTCCCTACAGCAAAATAGCTGTTTTTTAATGGCTTTTAATATAGCACTTTGTCAAAGTATATTAACTTTGATGAATGTAATTACTATTTTTTAAAAGATGGTATCAATCTATTTATCTAACATTTCTTCTTAAATCAAATGGAGAACCACAAACAAGTAGCATTTTGATTTTCAGGTAAGTAAATTGTCACTAAATGAATATCTTTGGGGGGAAGCATTCTCTTTTGTTGAAATACAAAGCAAATTAATTATTTGAGATAATAAAGCTCAAGGTAAACTAAGATTTTTAGCCTATGCCAGTTAGTGGTGGAAGACTTCTCCAAGAAAGCAAAGAACATACAGGCATAAGCTCAAATGGTTGTTGTGAGACTTTTATGTATTTGAAAACACTAAAAACTCAGTGGTTATAGTTTTATGGGATGTGTTAGTGACTGCGGGACTGCATTTATCTCTGTTGTCATTGATTTCATTGTTATGTGGAGTCATGTATTCCAATTACCTGATACCAGGAGGTCTGGGCACATAGTTAAGCAAGTGTCCTATTCAAGTTTGTCTGCCTCCCAAGGAAAGGTTTGACTGACAAACACAAAACAGATAAAGTGGATCGTGCTTATATGATTCATTCATTGGCTAAAAATGACCAAGTTTCACCAACTAGACACACCATAAGTTTCCAAAGCAGATATCCTGACTTAGAAAAGCCCTCAGTTATATTGCAGAAATAACTACATTTCAAAATGCATAAAACCATTTTCAATACAATGTAAACCGTAAGAAAATATCTTCTCAATTCCCAAGTACTTCTTGTATATAATGTACTTCCTCTCCCTCAAAAAAATCACTTGGATTTACTTGTTTTTAGTGGAAAATGGACATACAAACCAACAGAATGAAGACAGTGATCACATGATTTGTCATATTATAAAATAATTTAGTTGGTCAGTATTGTCAAAGTTTTACAACTAGCTGAAGTTTAGCCCTTAATTATTCTTTGTTATTTTAACCACTTGTATTAGAAATATTACTTCACAAGTGTTTTATATTTATACTTTCTTTAAAAATGTGTACAGTTTAACTATTTTTTTCAGTTCATCACAGACATTTATGTGATATGCAGTTACACAGTTTTATGAATAATAATGTAAGATTATATACGATAATTTATTTTTAAATAAATGTGAAATGAGCATATATGATGAACCAAACACATTGCTAAATCATGGGGAGTAGATAGATAAATAAGATATAAATCCTACCCTCAGGGATCTTAGCATTGAGCCAAGGAAACCAAGCGGTGGATGATTATAGCACAGGGCAGTCAATGCTACAAGCAGAGAAAATGTTGGACAGCAGAGAGACACACTGCCTGAGGAGAAGGTGGTCAGGACAGTGGTGCAACTTCAAAGCTGAGTTCTAAAGGTTCACTAGGAGTTAACTAAGCTAAGAGAGAGTAGAGATCTAGAAGTAGCGAGAGCATGGACAAAAATCTAAATAGCTGAAAGTAGCAGGGAATTTTCAGTGTGTTTTAAGCAGCCAACAAATATTTATGACATCTGCTCTGTGTCAGCCGTCTCTCCACTTGCCGGGGTATAGCTCTGAACAGCAAAGCTTGTCCTGGCTTTAAGCATCTTACATTTTAGTAAAGGGATCTCAATATTGGTGTGGGAGAATTAAAAATAATGCAAAGAAGAGTGTAAAACAGAGTAAGGAGAACAAGAAAAATTAACCAAAGACACAAAGACTATCTTAGATTGGATGGTGAAGAAAGACCTATGAGATTTTATCCTAAGGGAAATTGGAAATGACTAGAGAATTTAGCAAGTAGTCAGATTTCCATAATTGAAATTGACCACAGCTGCTTGAGAAAACTTATTTGAAAAGAATAAAACTGAAAAGAGGGAAGTGGGTGGGAGCTACTGCCTTAAACCCAGGTGGGGAAAGGGCCGCGCTCTGAGACAACAGGCCTGAGCGGAGGCATGTGCCATGCGCACGCTGGGTGTGCGTGGGAGTGGCTGAGGGACAGAACGGACAGGACCCTACCAGGAATAATGTGGCCGGTGGCAGAGAGAAGACTCAGGACTCATGAGCTCTTATTTTTACTAGTCTGTTTGCAGAGCATGACATTTACACTCCTGTGTGGCGATCGTAGAGGTCCGGGATGCATCTTAAGTCCTTCCTCCCACCTTCCTCTATCTCTGAGCTGCCTCCCACTGGAGAAAGACCTCTCTCCCTACTTCCTACTTTCTGGTATCTATCTTTTGTTTTGTTCTTTATTTATAATTTGGATTTCTCATAGAAGGAATACTATGCGGTATTTAAACTTGGTTGTCTGATTTACTTAATTATGCTCTAAAAATGCGTCTATTTTTCTATGAATGACTCAAGTTTATCTTTATGGTAAAGTAGTCCCCTATTGCATGTAAATATCATTTTATTTATCCACTTATCCATGGATGGATATATAGACTGCTTCCAAGATTTAGCTCTTATGATGAACTGTGCTGCTATAAATATAGGTGTGCATGCATCACTGTCATATGATGTCTTTAACTCTTTTAGGAAGATACTTAGAAGGGAAATAGCTGAGTCAAATGGAGTTTCTAGTTTTAGCTTTTTGAGGAATCACCATACTGATTTCCACAGTGGTTGTACCAGTTTACATTCCCGCAACAATGTGGCCTTGCCAGCATTTGTTATAATTTGATGTTTTGGTCATGGTCATTCTTTCTGGAATCTCAGTGTTGTTTTAATTTGCCTTTCTCTAATGGCCAGCAAGGCTGATCATTTCTTCATGTATTTGTAGAACATTTGTACTTCTTCTGTGAATTATCTGTGGAAAACAACAGACTTTTAGGTGAGGCAGTGAACAAAGAGCATTGTTAAGGGTCCAGAAAAAGTAGATTTGGGGATGAAGAGCAGTTCAGGAGATGATGGTGACAGTTTTTTGGGTTTGATCAGTTGAACACAAGTGTGAATGTGAGTCTGCATGTGACTACAACCGCGAATGCAAGCGTGACTGTTAACATGAACCTGATGTGAGACAGCCACATGCATGTAATAGATGTGTCACTGGTTTTGTAGGCCTGAAGCTTTCTGGAAAGATCTAAGAACATCATCCTTTAGTGCTAAATGCCTGTGATGTCTGTTATACTCTATCTCCTTCCTCAATACTAGGTGTTACCTCTAGGTTCAATTTAGCCTACAATTTTGTCCCCAAACGTCTTGCGTGTTCCCACATCTTGCTTATTTATGCTCTTGCCTGGGCAGGACTGTCCCTCTTCTCATCACCCTAGATCCTGTCAAAGTTCCAACCCCTCACTGAAAGCTTAAATGTAAGGAAACAAACACATAAAAGAATGAGAGGAAAATAAGCTTGGTATAATCATGGGGAATAACTCATCAACAATAAAAGCAAAGAAAAAGAGCCAAGAATATGTTTAAGCATTTCAGAAAAAAAGAGAATTGGTGAGGCAGGCAGAGTGGTGCACACCTGTAATCCCAGCACTCAGGAGGCTGAGGTGGGGGCATCACCATAAGTTCCAGGCCAGCCTGAGCTACATAGTGAAACCCTATCTCGAAAGACAAAGAAAAGAAAAGAACGGTAAATAGTAAATAGGCATATGGAAGAATGACTAATCTTGCTAAAAATAAAAGCAGTGCCAAGTATCAATGAAACCACTGGTATCGTAAGTACCATTTAGGATAAAACTTTTTTCTCCCATTAGGTTCCCCAAAAGTTAAAGAAATAATTGGAGAAAAAACTTCTATGTTGGCAAAGGTAAAACAAAGCAAGTATCTTCATATTCTGCTAATAGGAATGTAAATTTATAGCATTTCTAGAATGAAATTTGGCACATGTATCTAGTAAATCTTGAAAGATTTATACCTTTTTTTCTAATAAAATCTTTCTGAGGACTTGTCCTGAGGAGAGAATAAGTACTGTGCATAAATCTTTATATGTAAGATATTCATTGCAGCTTTATTTATACTAAGAGAAAAACAAACTATATATTCATTAGTAGGCAGTTTCTTAAATTATAATATAGGAGCTGAAATTGTATCATTCATTTAAAGTCACTTAAAGAATACTTTAAAACACAAGAAATGTCACTAATATATTTTTACTTTGACACATTAACAATTATTAATTACATAAACAATGAAGAGACAAACTATCCAAAAACCCTATTGTGTGGATAAGCTTTTCAAAGACTAATTTGCATGCTTCCCATTTTTGCACATAATGTTCTACTCTAAATAAACACCAGAAAAATATTTGGCTAAACTAAATCTACATTTGTAGCTTTTTATATGTATAGAAGAAATATTATTTAACAGTGCATTCAAATATTTTTTTTTTTTTTACAGTGCATTCAAATATTAGAAAAATTCTTACTGGCATGAGGATTCATCTTTACTAAAAGCTTGAGACAAGTAAATTGAGTAAGAAATCAAAAGTACATAATAATGAAAAGTTAAAATTGTTAGAGATTTATAGCTCTCTATCCAGAATCAACTCAAAAGCTATTACTTAAAATAAAAAAACTTCGTGAGGCTGGTGGTTCAATATTGGCACCATAGCTTTCCTATGAGCTATAGATACCAGTTAGAAGAATTTTCCACTCCCAATAGTAACCTCAGAACTCACAAATCAATGAATAAAGGACCAAGAATCCAATGGTAAAATGGGCAAAAGGCATAGGCAGGTAATTTATAAATTTATAAAAGAAATGCAAATCCCGAACATGTATAAGAGAGTGAACATTACTAACAAAATTTTTAATGAAACCACAGTTAGATATCAGTTTTCTTCCATCCAATGCAAGTATTATCTAAACGTTTAAAAGGTGGTAGGTATTACTGTTGAAAGAACACGGGTGTCACAGTTTAGATTTTAAGTGATCCCAAAGGTCCATGTGCTCGCCCTTGACTGCCAGCCTGTGGAGCTTGGGAGGGTTGCAGAACCATTAGTAATGGCGACCACCAGAAGGAAGTTGGATCATGGGGTGTAGCCTTGAACTGAAGAGTACTGGGACCCGGCCTGTCCTCCCTTCACTCATGACTTTACTCCCAGTCACCATGATGTAAGCAGCTTGCTTTCACCTTGCACCCCCACCTTAATATTTTGTCTCACCGTCAGCCACAACCAATGGAGCTGAGCAGGCCCAGCCTGAGGCCTCTGAAAATGTGAACCAGAAGCAAATCTTTCATTTTTATATGCCAAGTATCTTAAATGTTTTGCCACAGTAACAAAAACCTGATTAACACAGTGAGGAAATTGATAATTCTGTATACAAGTAATGGAGAGATAAAGTGAAAGAGGAATTAAAATTTTAAATAAAGCCTGCCCAAACCAGGTGGACATGATAATGGGACCTTTCCTTCTTTGTGTAACCCATGCTTGTTTAACTGATGGCCTTGCAATGTAACTTGAGATATTTAAACTCCCCCAGCAACCCATGATGTCCCCCAACCATCCAATCACAATGCACCGAATCTGCCTTTGTGCCTCCTCACTTACCCTCCCTATAAAAGTTCCAAAACTTGGCCTGGGAAGGGCTCTGGCTCTTTGGGAGAGATCCCAGTCAGGCCCACTGGTGTAACAAACTGCCTCCTAAACTTTCTCAGTGCTCTTTCTTCACCTGTTTGGATTTTAATTATGTTAGAAAGTACTTTGAAAACATTTTTCAAGTGTATATTCTTCTTTGATTTGGTTTGGTTTGTTTTAGTTTGGTTTTTCAAGACACTGTCTTTCTATATAGCCCAAATTGGCCTTGAATTAGCAATTCTCCTGCCTCAGCCTCCTGAATTCTGGAACTATAGGCCTGTGCCACCATGCCCAGCTCAGGTTTATCTTCTTTACAGCAAATACAAATGAAGTTGTTTTTTTTTTTTTTAATCAGAAATCAACACATACTACATAATCCACCTGTCTTCTCTTGCAGTTGTAAATGAATAAAATTTCTCCAAACATTGACACTTCAGAATTTTTTTCTTTCTTCATTTACTTAATGTAGTCTCATGTTATGCTCATGTGTATCTTGTCTCTCTGTGAGAAAAGTGCTTCCTTCAGCTTTTTATGATCACCACCTAGAAACTACATGTCCCAGTGGTAGGTGCTGAGTAGTTGTTCCTGCAGCTGAGGTCTACATTACAGAAAATTTATATCTAATAACAATCTGAGTTTTACAAGCTGAAGAACAAAGTCTCTTATAATCAACTTTGATTGGGAGAAAGGTCACATTTTTAAACAGCTGTAGTCAGCATTAGGCACATTCTCCCCAGCATTTTCTTATGTTTAATAGATTTTTAACATTCATTTATTTATACATCTGGACTGGAGCTACAATTTAGTTCCATAGGTGATATACTGTGGTAGTAAAACAAATAAATAAATAAAAATTTTAAAAGGAAAATATATTACTACCAAAGGAATTTTTTGGTGCCAGGAATTGAACTCATGACCTCATTCTTGCTAGGCAGGCTCTGTGCTACTGAACTATATCCCTAGCACCTTTCTTTTTTTTTAATACTGAGGACTGAACCCAGGGCCTTTTCACTGAACTAAATTACCAGGCTTTATTTTGAGACAAATTCTCCCTAGGTTGCCCAGATTGGCTATGCATCTGCAATCCTCCTGCCTTACCCTACCAAGTAGCTGGGATCACAGATATGCACTACCAGGCCCATCTAGAAATAACATGTTTTGAGGAAATAGCCTTGTAGACAGCAGTCTTGATAAATTAAAAACATTTGCCTACTCAATAATTATTGCATTCTATGATGCTGGAATTTGATGGACTGTCAGGAAGATTATGTTTCTTAATTCTCATCTTGTAGGTAAATACAGTGTTTTGGGGTTCATCTTATAGGTAAAACTAAGACCCAAAGAGGTGGTGTGACTTCCTAAACTGCCTGATTAGTTACAGGAAACTTATGACTGAAATAAAAAAATCAAATGTGTGATACATTCACTTGCCAAGTAGAGAAAATAACAATGCATTTACTGCTGGCTTCCCTTTCTGTTTTCTGCCCTTCAGTGAACTGTGTACAGTATTTGTATGTATGTGTGTATGTGTGTGTGTGTGTACTTGTGTAAGACAGAGACGAGAGTTGGAAAATAACAAAGATGAGCTCCCAGTTTCATGTTTGGGTCTCTTGAGGATGGTAGTTATATCCCATTATCCAGAAAACTATTTGGAGAACTGGAAATACAAAACCAGAAGTCACCTGATCAGATGTAAAGAATTCTGTAGTTAAAGAGAATAAAGAGGAAATGAGAAAGACTAAGGATAGACCCATTGATGGGCTGCAGGGAGACCAAAAAGTCAAAAGCAGACATAGCAGAGGCTCTCGTGATGACCTAGCTATTCCCCACCCTGACCCTCACAGAAGGGGGGAGAGAAATAGATGTGTGGGGTCCGTGAGACTCTCCCCAAGGGTGTGGCTGGGGCCCAGGGCAAGCGTTCCTCAGCTGGTGGCGGGAGCTAAAGCCAGGTACAGCTGCAGTGATAATGCGGAGCAGTCGTGATGGACTTTTCTCATGAGGAAATGAAAAAAAGGGTCCTAGGAGCCAAGGGGCGAGGCACAGGCATCTGCGTCATATGAGAGACGCGGTTAAATCACTGAGACAGAGATTCCGCTGTCTCGGTCACTCTGGACTTTCCAGTCTGCTTGTTATCCATGCTTTCCAGCAATGCACATGGCTGGGCATGGTGGCATACACCTGCAGTCCAGCACTCAGGAGGCTGAGGCAGGAGGACTGCTGTGAGTTCAAGGCTAGCCTGGGCCACATAGGGAGACCCTGTCTGAAAAAGACATAACACACACACACACACACACACACACACACACAGATGGCCAAAACAAAGAGACATAGATAGCCCAAAATGTCAGGCAGTCTACTCTGAGGAAATGAAGGGTCACTCCCTACTTTAAAAATAATTACAAATAGAAGGGTAAATTATCAAACAAATATTCTTAGGATTCAAGAGGTCTTGCCATTGCGATTTGGGAAGCAAATTGTTTTTTACCTCACTATACTGTTTGAGTCTTACCATATACATAAATATATACAGTATGACAGTTTTAATCCATACATTTACACGTTCCCCGCAGTGAAGAAAGCATGGAAACCAGTGGAAGAGATCAGAGTTTACCCGTGAATTGAAAAGCAAAGAATAGAGAAAACAGTGAGAAAATAGTAGGCTCAAAAGAAACTTCTTCCACACAGGAGGATCTGCAATGGACTAAGGATGAGGAGGATCTGATGTAGAAGAGAATAAGGAAAAAAGGATTTTGCCAGGGGCTGGTGTTGAAGGATGTAGGCACCAGTGTCAGGACTGACTTACAGAAAAATTAGAGGACAAGTCTTCCATGTCCTCCTTGGCAAAATATGAAGAAATTAAGAAAATAGATATAAAGTAGAAAAGATTTCAGAGGTAGGGAAAGGAAGAATTTGACCTGGGAAAGTGGGTTTAATTTTCTCTGTAGAAGCAAAAGTAAGTGAATCATGATCTATGACATAGACACATGTTCACGTGGACAACGAAGAAGCTGTATGTATGAATAGAGAGCATCAGAGACAAGCAGATCAGCTGGCCGACAGCCAGGAGGCTAAGGTATGAAGACTGCCACAATTCTGAGGGCAGCCTGGGACATAGTGGGCTCAAGGCCCAGCTGAACTACATAGCAAAACCCTGTCTCAAAAACAAAACAAAGACATAGAAATGAACAACAGGTGGTCACTGGGATGCTCCCGAAATACTGCACGCGAATTCTGAACAAGACCGACTCTCTGCCTTACTTGGGGCCCCAGTTTCTGTCACCGCATGCTCTCACCTCTGGTGTGGTACTGATCACAGCATGAGAGTTGTGTGTGTGAGTAAATTCTGGTTCATCCCATTTACCCCAGAGAGCCTGTGCCTATTATAATTTGATGGGTTCAGAAAAGTGTTTTAATTCCTTTTAAGGCCAGGGAGCGGTGGAAGATTGTAATCACCTTCACATGAATACAGTCATAAAATACAATTTTATTTATTTCTATTTTAAGCATCGAGGGACCTATGAGAGCACAAATGCCTGAGCCCTGTGGAAGGGATAAGAGCACGCATTCACAGAGCCGCGGAAGGCAGCATCAGCGGTGGCAGTGATTAGGGGACACAAACAGCAGGCCAAAGACAACGAGATGGAGGAGGACAGTGTCTCAGTGATGGGAGGCGTATGTAGTTGGCTGGGTGAACTGTTCACAGACAGAGAGGCAGGCACAAAGGGAAGAAGGCAAAACAGAAGAGAAAGGAGTTACCGAGTGCAGAGACGTGGAAGTAGGTGTGGGCAGAGGGGCTGGGACACGGGAGATTCAACTGAAAAATCCCGGAAATCAGTGACAAGGTCCACAGAAGTGATGGGATCGAGGGGCCAGGCGATAAGCAAAAGGACCTGGAGGTCTAGAGGTGAGCATCAGGTGAACAGGGAATAGGGGAGGGGACCTCAAAATTCCGGGACACCAAATGAAGCGTCCCTCACAGAGCCCTTCCACACTGCAAACTGCAAAATAAGACTGTGGGTAGCAAGGGGGAGACAGCTGAGCCAGGTGACAGTCCCAGGCTCCCTTTACCACGCACCGTACGACCTGGACAGAGCGCCCCTCTGAAACGGGTCAGACCTAGAAATAGTTCTGTTAAAACTATGATGGCTAGAAAGCCATTGGCTGGATATTTTGATTCCTCGAAACACCCTCAGGCTCTAATCTGTCACTCTGTGCTTCTACCCTTGGTCCCATCTTGACTGCAGTATAGGAGTTTTGTGCACAATATTGGTGAGTCCAAAGGGTTAAGGGCCATACACAGATTAGGAATGGATATAACCGCACAGGTGTAAGACGCAAAAGTACCTCTTCTGCTGTTCACCTTCTTTCTTATCACTGCATCGCTTCCCCCTCTTCAGTAACAAGCCATGAAAGAATTTGCCTCCCCTTTTCCATTTCCTCCCTTTGGAAGTTAATTCCCAATCCTAACTGTAAATGAGAAAGGGTGCAATCTTCTGATATAGAGCAGTGAAAATTTAATTTATATAATATCTTCCCTTTTTCTAAGTGCCTTGTTCCATGGAAGCGGAAGTGGCTGTGAATGATGGCTAAGTCAAGAGTAAAAAGTAAGATCAAAGTGATGGCTGTTATTATGATTTCAAACAGCTTGCGCACTTGGGAGAGTGGGCAAAATATTGCAAAGAGTGTGGGCCACTCGCTGGAACAGAACACAGGCGTACGGAGAGCGAGGCACTCTGTGATCTCTGAACTGCTCTGCCAATACAAAATCTGAGATGCTGGGAAAGTGAACGAGGGCTTTGGACATTAAACCCTTACACAAATGTGTGTGTGTGTGTGTGTGTGTGTGTGTGTGTGTGTGTGTATGTGTGTGTTTCTGTGTGTGCGTGTGTGCATACATGAGCACATGCACGTATGCACATTCACAGAAAAGTGGGGGCCTCACTGCTCGTTGCAAATGCACCATGTGAGTTCTCAGCTTGGAAAATTGGTGTGCTTTTTCGTTTGTGCAATCACTAAGCAAGGAGGGATGCTATCTTCCAGAGTGCTGCAGTCAGTCCCGAGTGTGAACAGAAGCAGATGTGGAGTCCCAGAGATTGAAGGGGAAGCAACAGGATGAAGAGAGGAGGGGCCTGTCACCTTCCACAGGCCATGGCTTCAGACTCTACAAGCATCTTGAACCAATATTAACCCACTGACAGTGAGTCTATAAATTCCTACACTTAGTGTTAATATGGAGAACAATGTAAGTCACTTAATGAAACTAAAATATCTACGGGAAAGTAGGCTTTTATTGGAAGTGAATTTGGGTATTTGGACAATAGCTCTCCATGCCAATAAGCTCTAAATGTACATATAAATAGAGCACAGAGGGGGAGGAGTTTGTTTTACTGCCAGCACAGTAATCTTTTCAGTGTCTTAAACACTTTTTAGACCACATACAATGAATTTCCTAATGAGGCTGGCTTACTAAGTGGTAAGCAGACCCAGGCTGCTTTTCAGTAAACCCTGAAGGCCTTGGAGGAGGAAAAGATAGCTACACTCACCCAGATAGCAGGGAGGAGGTGAGACCCAGCAGCAAAACCACTGGTAAACATAGTCTCCTGTCTCCAACATCCCGAACCCTGTGTCAGTAGTTAGCCAACTCAGCAACAGCTCAGGGCCATGGCTGCCCAGAGCCCTGATAAGATGCGATCACAGGCCCCTAAGTACCTTCAGCACTCTAAGCAGATTATGGGGCAGTTACCATCGAGAGGGACTGCTACAGGCTTCACTGATGGGAGGTTAATATTGAACACAGGGCCATTGATCTTCTGTCTTATTTCCGATTGTACCCTTGTTTCCCAGTCACCTGGGGTTGGTTGGTTGGTTCACCATTGCTTTGGAGATGCACTGAGAATCTCCTTAGAGTAAAATATTTCAATATAGAATCCTGCTTTTTAATTTGCTTAGGGGTTGTTTTTCTTATTTGAAGTGCTAGAAAAACATGCAAAACAAATGATTTTATTCAAGCAGTCTTATATTCCATATAGTTATTAAATGCCTACTATATTTCAGGCACTATACTAGATATTACACATACATGAATTAATTCTCTCAAAATTATGCCCAAAGTAACTAAATTATCCTCACATTTCATATGAGGAGGCTGATATTAGAATGACCGGGAAACTCACCCAAGTCAACTCAAATAACAAGTACTAGGGAGTGAACCCTGGTACATACCAGTATGGCTCTGTATGACTTGAAACATAATTTTGCATCTATCTCACAAATGATCAAACAGTTATTTATTGCAGAAATATTACATAAGTAGAAATTAGTGCACTCAAAGTTGATTTAAAGAGCAGGGAGGTAGCTCAGCAGCACAGCGCCTGCCTGGCAACAGCAAAGTCCTGAGTTCAACTCCAGACACACACAAAAAATTCCAAAGTTGATTTAAGGTTAATATAAGGACTATTAAAACAAATCTAGGACAAAAATAATAATTCTGAAATGTCTAGCCTAGGACACTAGGGGACAAAATTGTCTTTAACTGAGAGCCCAAGAAAGATAGAAAATAAATGACAGCGTGCCAAGAGGTATAGGGGACAAAGTTGGGACCATTTATTTTGGTTTTGCTTTTTAAAAAATACATGTTTAATCTTTTAAGCTACTATAAATAAAATTAATATGGCCTAATTTATATATGTTTTATAGCATATACAATGTCATATAGAATTTATATTTGTATTAATACATTTTTATACAATATGACATATAACATATATAGTATAGTATTTTTATAATTTGTGACCTATAACATACATAACATACATAAATATGGTTGTGGTTCGTATCTGGATGTCCCCCAAAATCTCACGCAGTCATGGGGTGGGGCAGGTTTTTCAGAGGCCACGAATCTAGAGTGTGTGATTGATTCACAGTGCAATGCTGGGATTGAGGGTGTGAGTACTACTCCACCCTAGGGTGCACACCCTGCATATGATATAAGGGACAGAGAGAGGTTTGTCTCCTCTTTCCATCATTTTTGCTGTCTTCTGCCACCATAAACTGTTGCCCTCGGTCATGTGCCACTCTGCCTTGGAGACAGCCAAGTTTGGACGGAAAACTTCACAAACTGTGAGCGGAATAAAACTTTCTGTTGTAGTTAGGGGTTTACAAGGAGAAACAATCCAATACAGGACATATATTTTATAAATTATTTATAATAGTCATCCAAAGAGTCATATACAAAGAGAGTGCAAGAAATGTGTCCACATACTAAAGCCCAAAGAATCCAGCTGAGAGCCTGGATCCTGCTCTAATGTCCTGCATGAGTCAGCTGAAGACTGCCCATGACAATGACCTCATGAGTCCAGCTGGAGGCCCAGAGCCCATGACAATGTCTCATGCAGGCCTGTTTCACAGATCTGCTCTGGGAAGGCCCCAAGGTCAGTGATGGAAGCTAGAAAGTCTGTGCCAACTGGACGAAGGATCTGCTGGCAGGCTGAGGGATCTGCACTGGAGCCAAGAAGCAACGCTCAGAGCAAGAACCAGAGCTCTCCTGAAAAGTACCACAGCTGTCCTCAGCAACCATGAGATTTCGAGCTCCTCCAATGATGAGGAAAGCTGAGTTCCCATCAGGAAAGCCAATGGGACAAGCTTCTCCAGGAGACCGAACAGTGCATCATATTCCCCTCTGGAGCCAGGAAGTGATGCTCAAAGGGAGGATCGGAGCTGCCCCCAAGTGAACCTCAGGTATTCTCTGGGACAACAAGGTCCCAAGTTCATCAAGAAAGCTGGCACATCAAGGTCCTCCAGCAGAATCCTCAAGAGAACCAGCAACTCCCTATCAGCTTCCCACTAGCTTCTCAACAGCTTCTAACAGCCTCTAAACTTCTTCCTCTCCAGTTGTACCTCTTATGCTGCCAGCACAGCGCTCAGGTGGGCCTCCCACACCCAGCACCCAGGCTGGTTCAGTTCAGCTGGGTGTCAAAAGTTGACTGCTAGCCCTCAATCCAAACTGTCCAATACTCTGCTTCTGTACTTTGTGCTTGCTTATCCCATGTAAGCTCCGAACTGGAAAGATCCTGATCAGTGCCTATAAACACAAAATAAATTGTCTCAGTAATGAGAAAAGTGACTAACACACACAGGCCTTATGAAATTTATATTTGTGTTTATATATCATTTGTTATTCTTATACAATATGATATATAACATGTTTTATGTCATATGCAACATACTATATGATTTACATTTTTACTTAATTATGTTTTTATACATCTATTATATTCATTAAACCAATATATTAAAAATGAGAAAAGAAAGAAGAAATAATAAATTACCCGTAATATCACCATTCCAGCACAATTACCTTCAGTGTTTCTCTTCTAACATTTATATCCATCTTCTTGCATATAATTGCAGAAGTATATGGGTAGTTTTCTTTTTCACGATGTGATATTTCAACATGCTACGTAATCACATTTGTCATTTTTCACAAATACCTTCCACTTCATTCAATGGATATTAGTAACTGACAGTCTTGTATGGTTGGGCATTTAGCTCATTTAACAACCTTTCCTATTTTACATTGTAGCAGAAGGGCCAGGGATGTCACTCAGCAGCACAGCACCTGCCCGGCAAGCGCAAGGTGGTGAGTTCCATCCCCGGCACTAAAATAAATAAATAAATAAGTACATTGTAGCAGAAAATGCCCCCCAGCCAATCTGTTAGTTGCCCAGGCAACAGTTCCTGTTATTTCTGTCTCCTAGAAATGGTTGGTCACTGTGACTCACAGCTGGTCACTACAATGCATATTATGAGAACCAATCAATAACCGCCAAATACTCTGCTTCTGTACTTCCTGCTTGCTTGTCCCATGTAAGCCCCGAACTGGAATGATCCTGATCAGTGCCCATAGACATAAAATACATCTGCCATGAAAACCTGGGTGTTGTTTCAGTGTTTCTGCTTGCCGTTGCAAAATCAGCTTGTGTTGAGTAAATTCCTGTACCCTTCTTAGGATACAGGCTCAGCAATAGGATTCTGGGTAGGCAATTTCTGATTTTGATGCTAGTGAAGCCAAGTAAACAGTACCAGACATAGGAATCGTGCATCTAGTATTCAGAAGAAAAGTTAAACTAGAGAACTAGACACGCCTGTAGAGACATAGACACTGGAGATGGGTATATCCCAAGGGTTGTGGAGGTTCCAAAACATGACCTCTAATTCCCTCACATTTTTCCCATTAAGAGTTGATATCCATATCCCCCACCCCGCATCTGGTAGTGCTTGTGTCTGCCTTGAAAGAAAAACTTTAATGTCTATAGAAGAAGAATGCACAAAGTGTGAGAGAGCAAATGACACTAGGTAACATCCAATGTTATGTTGTAAAAGTACATGGTGTTTCACCCATTTCTCTTGGCGTGTTCACTCGGCAGGCATTCCTACCTGCCATGCTGTGGAAAGCCCCATCTGCATGGAGAACTCAGATGTAGATTCTCTGGTTGAGACTCAGATGAGAACAGCTTTCAAATCATCTCATGCTAAATCTCAGGCATGCAAGTGAAAAAGCATTCAGAAAATTCCAGGCTCCCACCATGGAAATCATGTCCAGCCCTATGAGGTCGAAGACAGCATGGAAGAGAGACGATCCATCCTGCTATTCCCTGTTTTGATTCCCAGTCCACAGAACACAAAAGCAAAATAAAATTGTTGGTTGTCCACGTCGGACTGTTTGAAACACCCTAATAACTGGAGCTGATTTGGCCCTTGGGAGCAGATTGTGCCGCAATCCTGAACCTTGTCCTGTTGGTTTTGGAGCCCAGTGACGAAAGCCGGGTGGTGCTCACAGAGGTGATCAGTGAGGGACGGAGAAGCGAAGACAGTCTTCTGAGAAGCTAGAGCAGGCAGGGGCCACTGTTACGGAGCAGCAGTGAGTTCTGTGCCGCCATCAACACAAAGTGAACCTGAGGTCAACTGTAACAGTAAGGAGAATTTTAGGAAGAGTATTAAAGAGTCACCTCATTCTCAGCAACCTAAAACACAGCGAGAGAGTAAGAGATAAACTCAACAATAAATTCCTCCATGCTTCACTGCAATTTGAAGGGAATGTAACAGCTACCAGATCTGTAGCAGAAAACAAAGTCTCCTGAAAATAAGAAATGGCCTTAGAGGCAAGGATCGAATTCAAAATGCTATCAGCAAAATGTGAGCTCGGAGTAAAGAAAGACAAATCCTAACCAGCAGAATCCCTGAGAATAATAAAATAGTGGTTATTTTATGTCACTCAATTTGGGGTGGCTCATTGAGTAGCAAGAAATTTTTGGACTAGAACCACTATTGCTAGAAGAGGAAGAATAGTTTGAAGCCTGGGAGAACAAAGAGAACATTTTACCGTATGAACAGAATGAGAAAAAGTGTCTTTCACAGGAAGAGATCGTTCATTCGCACTAATGCTGGCGGAATATAACTTTCCTCCCTACTTTTTTTAAAGTGCCGAGAACACGACTCAGCACCTTGCACATGCTAGGCAAGTGCTGCCACGCAGCCTGACTTCTTCCCCTCAGCATGGCTACAAGACGTAGTCAAAGTAAGTACTGCATGTTTAAAAACATTTATTACTGCAAAGTACTCACCACCATTAATCCCCCTGAAAATATTCTCCCTAATTAGAATACACTTACCCCACCATTCCTGGTACTTTCTGAAGCAATTCTGGAAGTCTTCTTTCGTGAGTGTCTGTAGCTATGCTGTCTGGACTGCCCTCAGTCACTTTAAAGCCGTCGCTTCCTTTACTGTGGGGAAGAGCCGGGAACCCCACAGCGCAGATCAGGGAACCATCGTGAATGAGGACACGGCTGTTTCCAGTTTCTACGAGCCTCCCTTTCCGTTAACTCTCAGCCGTTTCCCAGGACAGCTGTGCCGTTCAGTGCTCCCCACGGCCAGGTGAAAGGTTTCCAGTCATTCTAGGTCCATCAACATTTGCATCGTTGCTGCCTCTTTATTGTAGCCATGGCAATAGATACATAATGATATCTCACTGGAGTATTTGTTTCCCTAATAACCAATCTTCCTATTTGTTTATTTTCCTGTCTTTTATCTTCCTAAGGAAGTAGTATCTGTTCAAATCTTTTGCCCATTTTTAAGCAGATTGTTGGTTCTTTCACTATTGACTTTTCAGAGTTCTTTATTCTGGATATAAATCCTTTGACTGACACTTGATTTGCCAACAATTTCTCCTAATAGTGGCTTATCTTTTCAGTTTCCTAAGATTGTTCCTTAAAGAGCAAAAAAAATTAATTTTGATGAAATTCAACTTAGCATTTTTTCCTTTTATGGTGGGAGGGTTTATCCATGAAAGATAAGAGAAAGAAAAAACCCCAAAGCCAGGCATAGTGGTGCATGTTTATAATCCCAGCACTTGGGAGGTTGAGGCAGAAGGATCGCTGTGAGTTCGAGGTTAGCTTGGGCTACAAAAGTGAGTTCAAGGCCAGCCTGAACTGCATAACACACCTGTCTCACAAAGATTAGAAAGAGAGAAAGGGGGGAGGGAGGAAGGAAGAAAGGGAGGAAGGAAAAGAAGGAAGAAATTAGGGGTACATGTATTTTTGTATCCTTTCTGTGGTGGTGGTTACAGGAATCTATGCATATGCCAAAGCACACTGAACTAAGCAAAATGAAGGGAATGTAAAATCTACTAATAGATAAAAGTGAAATGACTATATATGACATGAATCAGAGTTCCCCAAAGCATAAGTTCCTATTTTAATTAAAGAAAACATAAAATAGTAAAAAAAAAAAAAAAAAAAAAAACAGCCTTAAAAACTCCAGCATGTGTCTATACACAAGGACACAGAATAAATTTATATTCTGACACTCCTTGCTTTTAAAAAATTATCTACATGCTAATTTTAGCAGCTATCCAATAGCTCTGTGCTGATTGACTGATTAATTGATGAGTTGATTTCTGTAGTCCTGGGACTGAACCCAGAGTTTTGTGCTCCCTAGGTAAGTGATTTACCTCAGACTTACACCCCCAACCTTGCAGCCAACAGACAAAGAGCTATCATTTCAGGAATCCTGGAATCCTGGCCCAGAGAAAAGACATTTACAGTGCCCCACTTGTTTCTAGGTGTGACAGTATGCGGATAAACAGAGCGGCAGTTCAGTTCCCTTGGAGGCTGCCTACTTGCTGAGGAACCCCTCGCAGGAGTGTAAGTGCCCCAAAACAGTTAGGGTCCTTCAGAACTACTTGGATTATTGACTCCTGCAGATAAACAAGATCAGGCAGTCTGGTCTTCTTTCTCTGCCCTGTAACTAATTAAAGCCTGAAGGTCTCAAAAGTACTTTCTAATTGGTTTCATTGTCTTGTTTATTGTGCTCATCACGGTGCAGTTAACATTTACATTTCCAATGGTCCGTCCTGACATTTCAGTTGCTTTCAAATGATCCTTAATGTTTTCTTTTCTTTCTAGTGCTGAGGACTGAACCCAGAGCCTTCACATTTTCAGCATGGCAGATCGAGTCCATTTGGCTTACAGAAGGATCACTTTTATCCTTACAGGGCTTAGAAGTTACAATGGAAGTATGGATTCATGTGTGCGTTAGAAAATAGATTTGTCTGGGCATGGTGATACACAGCTATAGTAACAGTGCTTTAGAGGCTGAGTCAGGAGAATTTTAAATTCAAAATAAGCCAGGGCTACAAAGTGAATTGCAGTCCTGGCCAGCAGACTTCATAGCTAGAACCTGTCTCAGACAGAAACAGCCAGGCGTGGTGGCACATATCCACAATCCCGGCATTCTGGAAGGCAACAGTAAGAAGATCATAAGTTCAAACCCATCCTGGAGAACTTAGTGATTTAGTCTGACCCTGTCTCAAAACTTTAAAAAGGCTAGAGGTGTAGCACAGTGTAAAGTGTGGCTTGGGATCAGTCCCCTGTATCACAAAAACAAAAACATACATTCCTGCTCATCGTTCTATCAACTGTGCAGAGCCCGCTGGAGTACATGACTTGCACGTTCCTGTTTATGGCCTGAGTGTGGAGAAATCCATGGCCTTCCTTATGAGATCGCCTCTTCTAAGCACCTGTCTCATCTGTTTCTATGCCCACAAAAGCTGTCCTTGATTCTACAAGCTGGGAAAAGCCCATCTGCATTAGTGGTACACCGCCACGACTCTAATATTAATCACATGTTCCTACAGTGCTTATCACGTTATTCTCTACCTCCTGCAGTTTCTTGTAAGAAAAGATCATGCCATCTTTATTTCTCTCCTTCTGTGTGTCTCAAACATTGGCAAATATTTTCACCTTGTTTGTGGTTCCGCTTTTCATTCTCTTAAATGTGTTCTTCAACAAGCCAAATTTTGCCAGTGCTGTAGCACACACCTGTAACCCAGCTGCTCAGGAGACTGAGGCATGAAGATAACAGATGCCAGGCCAGTTTGGGCAACTTAGTGAGACCATATCTCAAAACAACCAAACAAAAAGGACTTGTGACCCAGAGTACTGCTAGATATCCACCTAGCACGCACCATGCCCTGAGTTCAACCCACAATAATGCAAAAAAAAATCAACTATGCTGAAGTCCACCTTATCAATAAAGAATATTTCTAGCATCATATCTAGTAACTGCCAGATCCAAGGACCAAAGCTCAGGGGCATCTCTATAAGTGTAAGCACATGGGGATTTGGGGAGTGAGGATGGGTGCAGTGTTGGTATGGTTCAGCCTCCTGTATCATGGTATCTACAAGAATCTATGCTATGATTCATAGACCTGTATAACAAAATATTTAACACTTTCTAAAGTCCTAAATTAATGTTTGCTTGTTCAATTGCATCAGTTAAGGGAATTATTTTGCTATCTTATCTCAAGCACTTAACTTTCCTAAACACAGTCTCAGGGGAGCCAAATAATACAGCATCACTCCATCGGCAATATAGACTAAACAACTGCTCCCTGCAGAAGTATCTTCTTTGTATCGACTGCAAATATCAACTGGCTATGTCTCGTGAACCACAGAAAAGAGTGCAACAAAAATACTCTTCACTTCCCACATGGCGGTTTAGGATGAGGATGAGGTCTGAAATTCCCCACTGGAGGTGAGTGTTGTCATTCAAGGTGCAGGGAATCCTCACTGGCTCCCAAACCTGACTCATGAAAAAAGAATTTTATTGCTCCCAACCTCCAGATCTCACAGCACTCCACAATAACCCCTTTCTCCACTGCTGTGGCTGTGTGCCAAGGAAGTAGGACAAGATTTATGAACATTGCCAAAAATTTGGTACAGCAAGGGGAAAACAATTTTTTTAAAAAGATGAAAGCAAAAGAAATAGTCTTGAGTGTGCACAGATTTGCCCGTGATTCAGTTAAATTTTGAGGCAAGGGACCTTTCCCCCTCTTTCTGGGGAAGAGGAAATGGATCATTCCTCGGATGTCCACCATTGCTTTGTTCTGAAGACACTAGGGGCCGGGGGAAGTGCCATCCCGAGAAGACAGGCTGGCTGCCCGAAGACGTCACCCTGACTTTTGTGTACAATTGGCTCATAATGTACATGACCTGAGCAGCTCTACACTCCTACACGAAATCTAAGCTCACAACAGTTGCATCAAGTCCATTAACTGGAAAGTTGACTTAGATTAGCTCTTCAGTCGGTAAGAGTGTCAACAGGGCTGTGATTTGCACTTGGATCTTACTCCTAAAATGTTATGTACAGCCCAGGGCAGCAGTGCCTGCTCCACTAGCTCCTAAATGCCCTCAGTCGTGAACACACAGCCTTGTGATAATATAAAGCCAATTAGCCACAGACAGCAGGGAAATGGAATTCCAATTGCAAACTCCTTACAGCTTAGCAAAACACTCCATGAACGCTTATGGAAACCAGGGTAGATTTAGGTCCCTGCTTAGCAACCAGTTACCATCATACGGACTATCACACCAATTTCCTCCATCACAATTTTACATGTCTGACAGCAGCAGAAAAAAAGTACCATTAACTGCCAAATTGTTACTAAGGAAAATAAAATTGAAAATAAAATTTGTTGCTATGGAAAATAAAATTGAAAATAAATGAGGCCATGCCCACTTAGGATACTGCTGCATTACAAGGTGTTTGAAAAGGACAAAAACATCAACAAGCTAAACCTTCTCTTTCAGAGGACCTGATGCGTTTATTTTGAGATAGGGTCTCATGAATGTGTTTGTTCCTTTGTTTTCTGAAAGGCATCTAAATAAAAAGCAAGTTAGTTTATCAGTCTATGTAAATAGAATATCCAGTGCCATTTTACTGTGAAAAAAATGGAGAAATCCTAAGCACAAATTGAACTCAGTTGTTCAAAAGAAGCACAGCAGTAAAATATTCATTATAGGTCAGAGAGCATGAAAGACAGAAAAATTAAATTGTATTGAAATATTCATTTACTCAATAACTATATACAAAGTGTTTTTATATGCATGGTCGTATTTTACAAAACCCTGCGATAGGAGGAGTGAACAAACACAGAAGTCCTTGCTCTCGGTCCCAGGAGGGAGACACACGACCGACGCACAAGGGCGGAGGAACATCAGAAGCAAGAGTCCAGCGCTGGAAAGCGTCCTGTAGAAAAAGAGCAGAAGGAAGCCAGGCGTGGTGGCAATTCCAGCACGCCGGCTGAGGCAGGAAGATTGCAAGTTCGAAGCCAGCGTGTGCACCTCCGCAAGACCCTATCTCAAAATAAGAAATGGAAAGGGCCAGGAATGTATCTCAGTGCAGAAGCCCTGGGCTCCATCCCAGCACACAGTCAGTGTCTTGCAAAAGCATCACAAAGAGATTTTTTAAGCAAAGTGAAGGAAGGAAAAGTCACCCAAATACCAAAAATTTACACGACGGTCTTTCAACAAATTACCCTTGGGGGAAAAAAGTTTCAATTCTTTGGGAGAAAAAATAGATCTTTATATTATATTTTAAAGCAAAATTACTCCCAGCTAACTTAAATTAGTTAATATAAAACAGAAAGGCTTACTTAATGAAGAGATATAAATAACTTTGCATAATCTTGGATTAGAGAAGGATGTGGTAAACATCTAAGTTAAACAGAAACTCTAAGGAAAAAGCAAAATTATAGAAAAATGTAAAATTTGCATATTTGAACCCTATAAAAATAAACCAATATATGACAATAATAAAATATTTGAATTATATAGGTTTTAATTTCAACATATAATTTCCAAATTTACAAAAAAACAAACTTTTAGAAATTATAGCCAATAACACAAAGAAGTAATTTATAAAACTACCAGTAAACACAAAACGGAACTCAATGAATGCAAAATAAACAATATTAACATATTATCATTTGCCATTCAAATTGATGAAGAATTTTTAAAGAAAGCAGAGCGGAGAATAAGCACTTTACGCATCATGCTGGGAAGGGACCAGCGTAGCAGACAAGCCGAGGCTGCGCTAGTGTGCGTCCTCAAGAATGACTGTGTGCGCAACCCTCAAACCTCGGTGAGTGAAAACGCTGTGGTGTTTCCCGAGCTCCTCAAAGCGACCTTGTTCAAGGTAGGAGAGGGGAGGAAGGAGTGAGGGAAGGCGGAGTCGGAAGCTCCACGTGAGCTTCCCAGGTCAGCCAGAGTGGGTGGACCTGTGGCTGCTCAGTGTGTCAATATTCCAAGCAAGATTTTCCCCCTCTGCTACAGGGGATTGATCTAGCACCTTCGGGCAGACTATGCAAGGCAAACACTCCCTCACGGTGCTACATCCCCAGCCCTTCCAAGTAGGATTGCATGGGCCTGTCACTGTTTTTGTTTTCGGTTTTTTGAGACAGGGTCACACTATGTAGCCCAGACTGGCCTTGAACCCGCAGTGATCCTCCTGCCTCAGCCTTCCAGTGCTAGGATGGCAGGAGTAAAGCATCGCAGCCAGCACAGCTAGGATTAGAGCCGCACAGAGGTCTGGCGATCAGCATACGTATTCAAACAATGCACATGCTCACACGTATGTCACATACGTCCTATGAATTTATTCAAAATGTAGAAATAACCTAAATTTTCAGTAGTAAAAAAATGATTAAAAATAAAACATATATTGCATAGTTCCTTGTAATCTTATGTTCATACTTACTACAGTTATTTGAAAAAGTCTGTAATTAATTGCAAGGTATTGTTTAAATTCTAAAATGATTTATACATTAGTATCTCAATTATGCTTAAGAAAAACTATCTGTAATTTATGTATAGAATAACAGTAATGTGGGTTTTGGGGGATCCCGGGAATTGAACTCGGACCTCATTCTTGCCAGGCAAGCACTGCCCCACTGAGCTAGTCCGGGACCCTCAATAATGTGTTTAGAAATAGTTTGAGACTATATATTTCTATTCAAAACAATAATAATAATGATTATAGGTGGGTAGGAAAATCAAAGGTAACAAACTAAACATAAAAATAGATAAATTGGGTGCAGTGGTGCATGTCTGTAGCCCTAGGCCTCGGGAGGCTGAGGCAGGAGGATCACAGAGAATCTGAGGCTTGCCTGCGCTACATAGTGAGCTCAAGGTCAGCTGGACTACATAGTGAGGTCCTGCCTCCAAAAAAGAAAGAAAGAAAGAGAGAGAGAGAGAGAGAGAGAGAAAGAATATACAAATTATATGTTCTAGAGTCCTGTACACATTACGATGCTACAGATTTTATAACCACCTCCATCAGACAAGAAATAAAATTCTTTGATCAGATTCATAAACAAATGACTTGTTTACTTCTGATTTAAACTGTATACTTAATTGCTACATAGGCCAGTAATACTAATACATTTTTCTTTTTCCCCAAACTATCTTTATAACTAGAAAGTCTTTCTCCACTTTAGTAACTAATTCTCAAGAGAAAGAAATAAAGCTATAACTAGAAAATGATGTGAATTATTCAGATCCGTGTGTATTACTTCAGACTTCTAGACAGTTTCACATATACAATCACATTTAAATTCAGCACTAACTGTGTAATGCAGTTGTTAAAAGGGCAAGTATCCATCTTATCTTTTACAGGTAAAGGAATTGAAAAGCCGTGACTATAAGTGACTAACTCGGGGAGGGAATTCGGACGCTCTGCCTTCTCTACTACGCTGTACTGAGTCAAAACACGAGGTTTTAGGTCAGTAATTAGTTGCACCTTCTAATTACGAAGCCAAGCTGAGAAATCCTTTAACACCATGCTTTTACGTATGCACCGTAGAGAACTCTATCCTTAAGAGTGGATAATTAAAACATCTTCAGTTTTAGACTTTTGAAAACTATGCCACATCCCTAAATAATAAAGAGAAACACCTTTAGACATTGTAGCATTTACGGACCTCAGTGAGAAAATACATATGAAATTTGAATTGATAGTTAAGGTAAATTCAGGGGCCAGAAGTCAGGAACCGATAAACCTGATCATTTTCCTCTTTCCCATGTCGACAAAATAACGGGATAGTGAAATACAGCCTAGGCCTGTGTTCTGCTGGGACCAACTTAGTCCACAGAGATATGAAACTGTGTTTGGTTTTGTTTGTTTGTTTAGAACATGAAAGACAACAGAAATGATTACCCAGGAAACTATTCAGAAATGTTTTGCTAAAGTAAACCCAGTTTTTCCGAAGCTGTTGGATACATAGAATAGCGATGACTTGCCACCCAGAGAAATTCTACCAAAGATCTGACTTGGGGCAAATTTAGCCCATTTGTCTGACAGATTTTTCCACATGCGTCTCAACCTAAAATTGCCCCACTGTGGACTGAGCTTTGTTTTGATTTGCTTTTCTTTATTTGCACTTATCTCTCCTTTTCTCGGGGATGGCATCACACACCTGGTTACTCCAGTCAAAATCTGCCAGTGATTTTAAACCTTTGTCTCTGCCTTAAACTCATCTAACCCCCCACTGGTGCCTGTACCCAACTCTGGATTCTGTCAGCGTTGACCCTGCTTCCCAGCCAAGGTCAGACCCACAGGGCCTTGGGCACACCCCTCAGCCACTGCCTTAGCGAAGCCCTCACCCCGGAGCACACGGCTGGGTCCTGACCCTGCTTCTCCTCAGCATTTCAGCCTCAGCCCCCATCCTGTGCCCCACCGTAAACCCAGCTCTCCTCCATGCCCTTGATAAATATTTTACCATTCTAATTGTGAAAATAACATACACACACTCATTGTAGGAAATTAAAAACTACAGTAGACCATAAAGAACAAAATTTTTAAATCCCCTAGTTATTTCTCCCAAGATTACCACTGATTTTTCAAAAATTTCTTTAAAAACAAGACAATCAACATGCCTAAATAACGACCACAGAAACTCCTGGTTTCACAGCACTGAATTTCTGACTTGACTCATCTAATTAAGATGAAAATATAAGATTGAAACAGTGTGATTCTTTCTATTATGTTCAGAGGAGTTTAATTTTATGAAACCCTCCGTCTTAGCACCTGCGGATTACGTGGACCATCCTACTTGCTTGAAATAAGAATGAGCTGAGCTCAGTCCTTTAGCTCAGAGTATTTAATTTTATGATATACCCTCCTCTTGTCACCCAGTCTGATGGGCACAGTACTATTTGTTTGAAGTAGGAATGAGGAAGGCATGGTGGTGCACAGTTATAGTCCCAGCACTTGGGAGGCCGAGACAAGACCATGGATGGCAAGTTCAAAGCCAGCCTGTGCCACATGGTGAGATCCTGCCCTCCCACTAAAACAAACACATGAATAAATAGGTTCTGCAGGGCTGTGAGTGTAGCTCAGTGGTCGTGCATTTAACTAGTGTATGGGGTTTGGTTCCCTGGGGTGGGGGGAGACAGAGACAGAGAGAAATGAGAGGAGAAGGAGGAACGGGAGGGCAGGGGAGGGGAGAGCAGGGCAGGGGTCTGGAGGTGGGAGGGAGGTAGGAGAGGAAGAGAGGAGGAAGGGAAAGAGGACAGGCAAAAGAAAAGAAAGACTATTACAATTCCATCATAACACAGTTTTCATCTAAGAAGAAAGAAGAAATTCAAGACAAAGTTTGGCTGAAAGGTACTGAGGAGGATAAAACTGAGATCACTAGGAAGAAAAGTTACATCACTGTTCTGTGCTGCAGGAACAAATGACCCAGAGCTTGGGACCTGCAGTTAACAAATCCCTGTGCACAGCCACCTTACATTAAGGCAATAGCCTCTGCCTGACTAGAGACAGCCAGTTGAGGAAGGGAACAGAGAGGTGCAGAATCAAGCCGAGGTTTGAGAACTTCTTTCCAAAAGTATGTCCCATATCATCACCACAAGGTCAAGTTTGATCTCTATAAAGAAGAAAAACATCCTTCTGCCAGAAGAGAAGCCATGGATACTTGTGAGCACACAGGCCGTGCCGCCTGCCATGGATACTTGTGAGCACACAGGCCATGCCACCCGCCTGATGCTACTATGATCTAACTGTACCAGAAGCACTGGAGCAATAAACAGAACGGAATAAGGACTGCAAGTTCAAACTAAGGACGAAAGTATCATTGTTAACAGATGATTTCTCTAGAAATCCTAAAAGTCAACTGAAGAATTATTCGAATTACTAAGAACGCTTACTAAGATGACTAGTAATAGAATACACAAACGTCAATAGCTTTAGTGACAAGTTCAGAAAAGAATGTACGGGGATCAATGTTCCCATTTGAGGTCATGAGTTCGGATTCCACAATACCTAATGCTGATTTTAATCCATTTGTGTATGCCACTTACTGAATTCCCACATCTTTCTATTTTTCAGTGCTGGGGTCAAACCCCCACGCTGGGCAAGTACTCTTGATTACCCCCAGGCCAAGCTGTTACATCATTAGCTCTCCATTTTACAGATGAAGAAAGTGGGTCAAAGAGAGATTAAGTAACTTTCCAAAGTTCACACAGTAGACACCAGTGAAGACACCACTGACCTGCAGGCTTCACCTCCAGGGTCTGAGCTCATTAGACCACCACACCCCCTTGAGAAGGCACATGCACACACACGCTAAGGCTATTTCATCACTGCAGAGGGACTATTGTTTTTAGCACAGCAGAAATATAAAGTAGCTATGATTACTTTTATCTCCTAACAAAATAGTGAACCTGATTGGATTCGCACCCTTACTCGTAGCAATAAAAGGCAAAGACAAGTTCTCACACTATTACAAAAATAACAGCATGAAACCAGGTTTCAGTCCCACATTTGCTAAGTTACTTGGCTTCCTTTTCTTTAAATCAAGAAATTCCACTAGAGGTAAATCAAATATTTTGCAATGCGAACACGCTTTTCATTTTGCAGACTATTTGGAACGCGGGTGGTTAATGAGTTGCTTTTATCGTTGTTATTATTTCCGGGAGGAAAGGAAGAAAGAATGACATCCACGGCGGGGCAGACCGGGATTGCTGCTGACCGTACTCACACCCACACTGGGAACCCGGCCAGCAAGGAAACGGGCTGTGCAGGGCCTTCCGCGTGGTGGGACTGAGGATGAAGTCCACAGCACCCCGGAGGTGGGTTTCTGGGGAAACCACCCCAGGAAAGCAGCAGACACCCTGAACTCGCCCACCACCCCCAGCCATCCAGCTGTGCCGGGTCCAAGGATAGGTTCTGCCCTGAGTCTGTGTTCTGTCAGCGGGCCTCCACCTACGCTTCTGACGAGGCGCAAGCGAGAACGCAGCTTCTCGGTGGCTCAATAGACAGATTGCTTGAAGATGAGCGCTTTGGAGCTGGGATGAAGCGGCTATTTATAGGACTTTTCTGGTAATCCCAGCACCCAGCACCCAGCACCCAGCACCCAAAGTCCATAGAGCAAAGAGGACTTTGCAGTAGTCGTGCTCCAGCAGGGACTGCGGTAGGCAATGACAACCTGTGCGCAGCGCCTCCCACTGGAAGGAGAGGGCCAAACTCTTCCAGAAAAACTTTACCCACTTCTAAGAGGTAGACAGGGAGTCTGGGCAGCCCAAGATATACCAAGTCAAGTCAGAGGGTTTGTTTCCAAGGAAAGTTCAAAATAAAGGGAAGCCCTTATTCAAAAAACAGCTTACTTTTATCAATACCTCAGTGTTTCACATAATACATGAACTGTGTATCTTTATTTTGACCCACCCAGTGACAACGCGACAGAAGAGGCAGACAGGAAAACATAAACTCTGAGAGTCGACACAACTTTTCCAGTGACACACACCTGGCACTGAGCAAAGCAGAGATTTGAACTTCAGCAATAAAAAGTGTTAAGCCAGTTTTCTTAGCCACTACTCTGGTTCACCCCTCTTAAACTATTACTTTTCTCAAAGTGTTTATAACGTGAATTCACTGTTTGATTTTTCCATACTTAGTAGATATTCTGGTAGTAGGACCTTTAGTATATATTTATTGGATGAACTATGTGAGCAAAGACTAAGTAAAAATTAGGCTATATTAAACTTTCTTAATAGACTTTATTTCTAAATGTTAGCACTTTGATTTTGGTCATGTAAAAACTGCCTTAAAATGTGGGCTTTAAAAAAATCAGAGAGAAGCTGGGTGTGGTGGTGCAAGCCTGTAAGCTCAGCATTGGGAGACTGAGGCAGGAGGACTGCAGCAAGATTGAGGTCAGCCTGGACTACATAGTGAGACCCTGTCTCAAAACAAACAAAAACAAAACACAAACAAAAAATCAGAAAGAGCAAGTTTGTATCAAGTCTGCTGTTATAAACTAAATTTTATTATATCAGAAACTCAAAATATAAATAAATTAAAGAGCAAAATAAAAGATAGATAAAAGAAAACAGGGACCTAAATCTTTTTGCAAAAGGGAAGGGGATCAAGAGATGGGGTGGGAGGGGGTGGAAGGAAACTGGAGATAAGAATTAAGATACGTTATGTGCATGTACCAACCCCCCATGCGGAATGTAATCGTTATGTACTGCAAACACGTGTTAATCAGCATTTCTTAAAAGAAAATTAAACATAGGAATTAAAATTCTAAAACAAAAAAAGCAAATTTTACCCAGTGTTAATCAACACCAGTGCAATAGTGCAGGTATCAAATATTTACATAATTACTACAATATGCAAGAGCATAAATAAGGACAGCAGGAAGGGCAACAGTATGTTGTTTTGTCTTGGTTTTTGTTGTTGTCTGTTTTGCTTTTGTTTTGCATACAGGATCTCATTATGTTGCCAAGGGCCTCAAACTGCTGAGCTTAAGGAATCTTCCCACCACAGCCTCCCAAGTGGCCATTCCTACAAGCGCGTGCCACCACACCCAACTGGAAAAAGTATTTCAAATGCTCCAAACTAGACTCAATAGAAAGAAACACACCTGAAACAAAAAGTAAAGTCATCCAGAATAAACTTGTTTTATGATAGTGAATTTTGGCAAAATATCAAGGAATTTGGAAATTGATCAACTCCATTCTTTTTATCTTCAGGAAACAGAAGTGGGGAAGTAGGGAGGCGCACTGTGCTCATAAAGCTGGAGACATATGCAAAAGCCACCCAAAGATATCTACGCTTTCTTGGATTAGCTGTATGAGCAGAAAGGAAAAGTGTCCTCCTACAGCACTCTGTTTCTCTTGGTAGGAAATAGAAGATCCAAGATTAGTGTAGATTGGAGATTAGTGTAGCTACAGCTCTCTAGGGCAGATAAGATCAGAGAGTGAAAGGTAGTGGGGTTCTGGAGGACTTTATCCCAAACGCTGAATTCCAGCCTTTGCTATCAGATGAAATTTCTCCTGAGTCACTCAAGGAAGTTGAGCATTACATGCAGTATAGACATAGCCTAAGTCTCAACTGCTTTGTCTATGAATCCTGTGAGTAATAAATAATAATAGGGGTAATGACCCTTTTCTACTTCACAAAGATGTTTTGCAGATTAACTAATTAACGATTAGAAGGTGTCACATCTTATTAAGTTTATTATGATCATTAAGTTCTCATGATGAAGAGATAAATTTTGAAATTTGATGTTCAGTAGGTGGCGTTCTTAGCTCTAGGTCCAGAATGAATTCCAGCTCTGTTCTGGGGATCATCTCTGGTACCCTGTACCTGACTCTTCAGCAATACTGTCCTCTAGAACTTTCCTGCAGAGACACTGAAGACCCAGGGAGGTTATACCTGTATTTAATTGTGATTTGGATAGCATTCTATGAGCTTTGTCAGTGGATGTGCAATACGGTATCCCAAATATATATTTCCTGACATACAATATTTGTAAGAAAACATAAATGTATTAATATATAAATAAAACATACAAAGAAAATTCATCTTTATTATATGAATATATTTATGCTAATCTATAAACAGGATTATAAATAGCCAACACTCATGGAACAAGTCAGCTAGGTACTGTTTCATTGCCTTATGCTATTTCCCTAAATCCACTCATGATCCTTTTATGCTCACACTAATAAAAAATGTATTACTTTTCATATATCATAGCATCAGGAAGAACGAGTCCAGCTTTCCTTCTGTGGACCAGTGGATACTCTGAACAGTGCCGCCAGACTCTGTAAATGACTTGTTCCTGCCACATCGCACTGGGTCAGAATCGTCTGAATAGATTTACTAAGACAATCTATTTAAAGCTACCTCTCTTTCTCACTTCATCATTAAATCCCCCAAGCGATGTGTCCCAGTGTCTTGTATAACAAGAGGACAGAGAAGATGTGGGCTCTTTGCGTCTACTGTGAACTGTGTGGCATTAGCACATTTCCCAGGAGAGCATTTGTTTAAAGTTTTATTTTACAAATGAGGAGCAGAGGAACAGAAATACTGAGTGATTTACCCAAGATCCCATGGAAAGCAAACTGTGGGGGCGGATATACACCCAGGAGATCCAAACAAAACCACGGTCTCTCAGCTTCACTCTCCATTTGCTGCTATACATCACCTGCTAGTCATGAAAAAATGCACAAGATAATGTTATTTTGACCAGAGAGAGGAAAGTACTTGTTTCTTCTATGATTAAAAACCACAGAAAATTATGACTGAATGTAGACAAAAAAAATGGTGAGGGGCAATATTTTAGAATTACTTTCTTTAAAAGAAAGTTAGAACCATTTTGATTGTATGATAAATAAACATTTTTGCCTATATCCACATGGATAGATTCCACTATGGCTAAACTTGTGAATAATGTTTTTGTTTTGCCTCCTGATTAATTCAGGGAGTGTCTGTGTAGGGAACAGCTCAGGGAGGGAGGAGCAATCAGACGGATTATGGGCTTTAGAACTCCAGGATGAAGTTTCCTGGAGATAATGACATCAGGCCTCTGTACTTTTCCTCCCCAGGTGGGGAGTTTGGCCCCAGGACATTGTTTAAGTGATGGAACTTATTGGCAGGTGAACAGAGAGAAGTGAGCACAGGCAACTGCAGGATGCCTGGTGCCACCGCTCCACCACCTGCAAAGCTGGAGTCCTTGACAGAACTACAAACCCTTTAGCATCAGTCTGGCCGTCAGTCTCATGAGAGAAAGTAAACTATTGAATTATTTTGAATTGTCACTATTGGACTGTTTTGAGGCTTTTCTCAATAAAATTAGAACATGATCATTGATTTAAGGTTTTTGTTTTTCCCCCAGTATAGCTTATGATTAATAAATTTTTCTTAAGGTCCAAAATAGCTGGCTTGCACCTCTCACAACAAGTGTAGAAATCATTGTAAGCTGTTTAGCTATAACTGCAGGTGAAAAAAAAGTTCGTAAAGTGTTAGACTTCATAAAAAATGCAACAGGAAACAATGGTTCTAGTTCTTACATAAACTCAGTGCAGACTCAGCAGAACTCAGAGAGTGCTGTCCCCGTTAAGGGGCCACAAAAGCCGTTGCCATTGCCCTGCCTGTAGCAGCGAGGGTGACAGATGGAACCTTTGCCTGCTGGGTGGATCGAGTCAGGGGAGACTAGGCTGAGGCTGGGAGGCCCGAGCAACCTAGAGGCAGCCTCCAGCCCAGTTCCTTTCCGGCTCTCTTCTCTGCCTCCTGCGAGACTGGCTGACCCCAGAGTGTCCCCAGGGTCCCCTCCCAAGCTGCATGCTTCCTTACCTACACCAAGGAAAACACAAATAATTTTTTTTTTAAATTTTAAAAATAACAAATAAATGAAATGCATTTTGACACATAAATTATGTAGATAGGCCGAATATGTTGCTTTTCATAAAACAGTCCCAAGGACCCCAAGACCCACAGTTACGGGTGACTGAGCTTTCGTGAGCACTGTGGCTTGTGTCAAGATGTCCCCCCAAAGGTTCAGCAGTTGCGGGGGGAGGCGGGTTCAGAGGTGGCTGGATTTAGAGTGTGTGATTGATTCACTGTGCAATGCTGGGATTAAGGGCCCTGGGATTAAGAGTGTGTGATTACTAACGTAGTAATTTGGTGATTAAATTAGTGATTGATTTGGCAGCTGCCCTCAGCCAGCTAGCCTAGATAGAACATAAAAGGGGCAGAGAAAACCTGCCGCAGTTGTTTCTCGCTCAGTTCACTTGCTTGCTTTGCTGCCCTCTGCCTGCCATGAACTGTTTATCCTCTGCGACGCCCCTCTGCCATGCCACCCAGTCAGCCAGATATGTACTGAACCCTCTACAAACTGTAAGCCAAACAAACCCTTCCTCCTTTAACTTTGGGTGTCAGGTATTTTGTCTCAACAATGAGGAAAGTAACCAAGACAGTGTGTTATTGAGGAAAAGTCAGCAATATTAGGAGTAGCTGCTCAGTTCTTTGGGTGGGAGGTTAATTTCACAAACTCAGTGTCCTGCTGTTTCTATGGGGATTGATTTCAGGAATCTCTGTGGATACCAAAAGCTATCCCTTATCTAAAACAATGTATCATTTGCACACAACCTACACACCTCTCCCATACACTTTAAATCATCTCCAACATAAGTGCTATGTAAATAGTTATATTGTTTAGGGTATAACAGCAAGAAAAATGTCTACACATTCACTGATTATCTTCAGTCTGTAATTGATTGATGCCACAGACGGGGAGCCTGCAGATACGGAGGCCTGAGTACACAGGAAGCTCCGCGATAGCACTGTAATCCAGCCCTGAAACCCTTGCTGTACCTGTGCTTGGAGAGATGCCTTCTGAATTATATCATTCTGGTGAGAAAAACATGTATGTGGCCAGCTAGGGATGGAGCGAGGGAAGCAGCCAGGGTAGGAGGGGAAGGGGAGCTAAAGATGATTAAGATGGTATATGTGTAGGTACCTATTTCCCAAGATGAGTGTAATTGTTATGTTTTATAAACATATTCTAATAAAAAATTATACTTAAAATTTAGGCAGGCAGATGCCAGAAAGAAGGTCCGAATCACTCCAGTGAGTAGGGAATGTGGCACAGGTGTAGCTGAATACCAGTAACTATTGATTTACAAAACAACAAGAACCATGAATAAAGTAATAACATACAGGACTCCAGGCCTGGGGTGCCTCGCACACCTGAAGCCCTGGGTTCCACCCCTGACTGAAAATAAATAAATGTATGCTGCACATCATTTTTGAAAGTGCACACTAATTAAACAATGATAGCTACCTGCACATGACATGGGTAAGGTAATCATAATGTTCATATTTTTAAACTGTTATTGAATAATATATTTTTCATATCGCTAAGATTTTATGACTCCATCTTTTTAAAGTTATGTCCAATACACCATAAACTCTCTTCACAGTTTATTGTCTCAAGGCATCCTAAGAAGATCCCAAAGGGACAGTCTTTCAGTGGTCAAAGTAACACAAAGAGTTTGTCTTAAAATTATAAGGTATGTTTGAAATATGCAATGAGTGCTTAGATTAAAAAACACTTATTACAGTGAAAGACATATTGCCCCCTCACAATACTTCTGCAAACAAACTTACACCATAGTGTCTGCCACTCTCTGGGGCACTTCTGGAAGTGTTTTGTATGTTTATGATGTGTGATCAAAAATGTGGTGATTGCTACTGCTGAGTAACATCTGATGGAAAAGCAGGCTCATAAAAACAGTGCATCTCTATCCACTCTGCTCACCAAATCTGGTACCGTGGGAACTCTGGCTCTTCTGCAATGTCAAAACGACCATGAAAGGGAGACACTTTGCTCTGATTGAGGACATCAAGGCAGCCATGACAGCGCAACTAAAGACACTCGCAAAAGAAGCTTCCAGAGCTGCTTCAGGAAGCAGCAGGAATGTTGGGATAAATGCGTTTATAGAATTCTGAGAGGGATTCACGGCAATTTCTTTCTTACTGAAATAAATATTTTTAAACTTGAACATGCACAGTAGTTTTCAATAACACTTTGTACAAAATCCCATAACACAGGCTGGAGTGAACGCACCCACATTCCAGTCATGTACACAGATCACTTTTCTATGAACCACCTAGGTGGAACTCCTGTACCCAGAGTGGCTGGGAAGAAGCAGGAAATGTCATCTGCAAACTGGGGAGGATCAGCAGCTCTGCTAATGCACTGGGGCTAGGGACTGTATTCAGGAGGTGGTGAGACTGACACCCTCAAGACTAGATACAGCTTCTGGAGGAATACAGTTGTGAAGAGAGAAGGAGGACACACATACACAGAATAGAGGGAACTGGCCAAGTAATAAATTGTAGCCATCAGTGTGGAGAAAGGCACTGCACTTAGACTGCCCTCCCACACATCTGCCTCAGCTCATTCCCATTTTGAAAAATGTCCAAGTGTTACAAACATGCAAAACATATTTTAAAATTCCCATCCTCAAAACTTACAGTGTAAGTTTTTTTTTACAAAAAAGACTTATCCACTGCGCATTTTTTATAGCCCTTCTTCACTGAAGTTCTCCAAGTATCAGAAAATATTCTAACATTTCCCACTGGATTTTACTCTTTCAATTTAATGTGCCATGCACATTTCTACCTCCAGACCTTTGCACTTGCTGCTCCTTCATCTGAATAGCTGTTCCACCTCTGCATGTATAGAGCTTGCATCTTTCTTTTTTCTGATGCTTCCTCGGATGAAATATCCAAGGAGGCCCTGCCTGACCACATGTTTGAAGTAGTAGATGCCACTTGCTCATCCCTGCCAACACTCCTTGCCCACCCACTCACTCTGAGGAGAGAGGAACAACATCCTCACTTGCTTTCAGCTATTTAACAGCCAGAAACCAAATGCTTCCTACGTTTGGACTGTGCTCATTAATTCATGCACACTGTCTCCCTAAATCATCACCACAGCACAAGGTAATGTATTTCTACACATTGCAGATAAGGAAAGTACTTTTGGAGAGGTTTATGAATCTTCCCCAAATCACAGAGCAAAACTAGGCAAGCCCTCTCCAGCAAACAGCGAGCTGCAGAGAGGGCACTGTGCTGGGTGAGGGGATAAAACTGGCCAGGCTTCTCTTCTCTCGAGCTTCCAACATACTTGAGCAGTAAAACCAGAGTAAGGTTTTGATGGCACTTGATAAAAGAATTGAACAGGTGAAAACGGTATGGATGAGGAGGAGAAAGGAATGCTGCAGGATGGAGGCAGGAAGATTTCTCCGACCTGTGTCTGAGAGCCAAGGAAAGTTAGCATCTGACTGCAAGGGACAGTCCAGGCAAGGGGTGCTGGCTTTTCACAGACATGTAGCCCGTAAACAACTTCTAGCTAAGACCAGATTTGAGGAAAACAAATGTGTCCATTGCCTTTTAAGGAGATACCTGGAATAAACCTAAAACATATGTAGAGATGAGGCAAAATAATGTATTCATTCAAACTAGAAAAGGCAGTGGGAGATACAGTGCCAGCTATAGTCCTTGACTCATAGTATTACAGGAAAACCCTCAGACAAGCCCAAAGTTTCCAGTGGTGAAATGGAATTGCTTTGTAGCTATGTACATTTCATGTTGTCCCAGAGCTTCAGGAAGAAATTGGGGTTTTCTTTATTGTTATTGTTTTGGGGGTTTTTCCATTAAAAAAACCTGTAAAGGACATTTATTGTCTTTTTAGTTTTAGGTCAGAATTACTTTGGTTCTACAAATTAAGATATGAACTTTCCACCTGCCAACAATACATATACTACCTGGTGCCCAAAATTCCTGGGGATATTTTTCTGTCTCTTCCATCACCAATACTGGCAAGAGATTCTGCAGCCACATTAGCTGACAAGTGACTTCAATTTTCTGCAAAGCAAAAATACCTGGTGCATTCTTGTGCTGATGTGGTTCAGGTCTTGAAGGCAAGTATGAGCATTGTCCAGAATAGTGAGTGGCAAGGTGTGCCTCAAGACAAAGAGACACTGGTTCAATGGCTCTCAACTTTGGCTGCACAAAAGAATCACCTGAAATTAAACTCCTCACAGGTATGGAACTCGGCCATCTAAATTCATGCAAAAATCTCCCTACACATGAATCCACCACAGGGCCAAGACTCAGGGTCAGTGTTTCCATTTTTTTTATCATTTTCACTCTGTGTCTACATGAAAACTACCTGGGGAACTTACAAAATGCTAATGATGCCACTCTTGCAGGTTTGGAGAAACTGATTGTGTTGATGTGAGATCAGCACATTTTTTTTAACAGTATAGGAGATTGGGCCCAGGGTCTTCTCATTGAGCTATGTTCTTTTTTCACTTTTATTTTTGAGTCAGGGTCTTGCTAAGTCACTAAATTACCCAACCTGGGCTTGAACTTACCATTCTCCTACCTCAGCTTCCCAGAGTTCTGGGATTACAGGTGTGTGCCATGACACCCAGTTTAGGACGAACAATCTTTAAAAACTCCTCAAACATTCTGATGGGCAACCAGGGTTGAAAACTACTGTGAATACTAATTTTACATTTGTCACTTATACCAGGCACCTTTCCACTACTGTAACAAACACCTGAGATAATAAATATATAAAAAGCAAAGGTAGAACTTGGCTCATGGTTTCAGAGGTTCCAGTCCATGACTGACTGGAACCATTGTTTTGGGGTCAGTAGTGAGGTAGCACATCATGGCAAGAGCACAGGGCAAAACCTTGTGCCAGGTGGCAGAAAAAGAAGGAGAAAGAGGGGAAGGGGAGGCTGGCATCTCTCTCATCCTTAAAGGGCTCCCCAGTAGCTCAAAGCTGACCTGTAGGCTTCAGCTCTTAAAGGGCTTCCACGCCTCCCAGTAGCACTGAGCTGAGGACCAATCCTTTAACACATGGGCCTTTGGGACACATCCCACGTGGAAATGACAGCATCGCTGCAGTCATGGAGCTCTCTGCCATGAAAATGTGAATTACAAAATGACATCCAGGCCCTTGGCAAAATGGAAATTCAAGTACAAAAGGCCAGATCTGGCCCCAAGACTGTGAAGGAGAAAGGGGGCCCATCATCTGACCATGGATTATGCAGTGGATCTCATGCCAAAATGTATTCTTAGACCAAGTATATGAGTTAACCCACACAAAGACTAAGAATGGACCAACTCCAGGGGATCCTTCATTAGGGTAAGTCCTTTCTTGCAGAATTTTCTGGTTCGAAAAGATCAAAGCTTCAGTGATTGTCTTTGAACCTGCTCAGGATAGAGGGAGAGACAGGATCATTTGATTCTCCTTATTTTGCTGCTTTGTTTCTCATTTATCGCAATGGCCCCTTGCCATGACAACCCGCTATTTGCATTCTGATGTTCCATCAGCCTGTGTACTCTTCAGGCCCAGAGCTGAGACTGCCCTCTACTCACACCAGTCACTTCCCATCTCCAGGCCCACACTTCCAGGAGTGGCACCACAATGACAAACTCAAATGCCCACCTCTCTTTCCATCTCTTTTCTTGTTACCCAGAGCAGGGCAGAAATAGAATGGTGCAAATTCCTCCCCTCACAGTCTCCCACCATCCACCCTTTGCTCTCCATTTCCATGGCCTGCACTGCATGAGGCCCTCTTGCTCTTCCCAAGGCGAGTAGTGGGGTTAGTCCCCCTCGCCAGCCCTTTGCAGTACCTGCTCATCAGCACATTAGGTATGCTGAGCATGCATTTTACAGTTACTTTCCTACTTCCAAATCCGCCGCGATTCCCTATTATCTGCCCCTTCTAGACTAAACCTTCTGTTTTCAAAACACATGTCTCATCGATTTTATGACACTCTTCAAATAAGATTTTCAACTCTTCCCATCATTACCTCTTCATCATCACGTCTCAAACTGCCTCCACTCTTTCCTCTGCTTTTCTACCCGGGGGGCAGCTCTAACAGCACCATCACAGGTGCCTTGTCTTAAGGTTCAGCACAAGCATTTAAGTAAGCTGCAGTTAGTTAGATAACTAGGCCAGCATGGAAATCATGAAATGTATTTTGTGTTTGGGATGGAAGCGAAGATGCTCGTGGAAGAAAACTGGAACTGACACCCATTTCCACCAGAGGCCCCTTCACAGGTCTGCTTCTGCTGCCCCAGATTCAGTGACTCTTGGTAGCTTCAAAAGCTCCCCTTTCCACGAGGTTCACAAGAGCAGGATTCAGGAGAGAGACATTTCTTGGAATAGCTGAACCTTGCGCAGGTCATGCATCCCCAAACTTCAGCACATAAAGACTATAGATTGAAAGGATGGCTCCTTCACTTGAGCAGACCCCCCACCTTAGTAAAAGACAGTTGAGACCCACTAAGCATATGTAATACCGTGAAGCACACGAACGGAGCACTTTGTGATGTGAACATTTATAGGGTAAACGGAAGGTATTAGTTGTTTGGAATTAATTTTACAGTTCACTGCCATTACATGAAATCGCTCTGGTCTGCTTCTCCCGAGATGAGAAGGTTTCCAGAATGGCATTTTCCATGGGTTTCTGCAGAAAGCAAAGTGTGCCCTGGAGCAGGTATGCTGCATGGCCAGGTGAAATTGCACTGCGGCCTGGTGCCTTCCAGGAAGGGTTCTGGATCACTCTGCATGGGGTGTGTGTCTGCATTTTCATTTTCAGTTTGCAAGTGTCAGGGTACCCGGGCTGGGCCCATTATTTCCTTGTGATGTCAGATTGGTGTAGCATTTTTTGTTTCCTTTTGATGTGGAATCACCCTGGGTTGTATATAGGCTGTTCCTATTCATGAAATGTGTTCTCCTGAGTGTGGGGATACATTTCTTTGTTTTCAAAAGCAAACACTGAATTACTTTTCTGGGGCAGTCTTCAATCCCTTCTGAATTTGTCTTGCAGGTATGCAATTGTTACTGAGGTTACAGAGGTCGGGAGAAAAAGATTTCAAGAGTAGCAGTGGAAGTCATGTCATGAATAAAATCCATGTGGTGGGGTTTTTTCACCCATAGAAAGCAGTTTTCCAATGCCTTCTAGAGCAGAGAACACATGCCCCAACTGCCTCTACACTACATCAGTTCCATAGAAGGAAGGTCTCGAACACTGCCTGGCCTGCCTTCCAGCCCTGTCTCTCCCCCAGACATGGCTGTCCTATGGGATGGAAACTGGGTTGTTTATCCACATTTCCATTGCCTAGAGAGAGCTCACTAAGTGTGTGAACAATTTTATATATATACACACACACTCAAATGTAAAGGAATTGGAGTGCACATTTATGAAAGGGTAAAAGAAAGAAATTGAAATGATAGTAAAAGTAGAAAACAGGCTCTGACGAATAATGCATGGGATAAATGGTTACAGAAAAATTTGAGTCAATTGTTTTTTTCACTCAGAAGTGTGGAAGAACCAAGGAGTAAAAGCTAGGAAGATGGGGATTCTCTTCCAGAAGACTGGAAGGAAGGCTGGGCCTAGATCAGGGGCTCATGAGTCTCTGATACGTGTGGTGCCTGTCCTCTGCTGACATCTTGGTGACAAACATAGAGAGACCTGAAGGGCTCCACTCAAGGGAGGAGATTGTCATAGGGAGTGAGTCAATGGAAATAATTGAAAAGATTAAAAGTACAAGGGTTAGGGTTTTTGTTAGGATATAATGTATGTTTTAAATTAAATGGACAAATTTTGGCTTTTATTTAGATTCAGTAAAGCAAAATAAATCCAAAGGTCTTTGGGTATTAAATATAAACACTGAAGTGATATTTAAAAATAGGTACATCAGGACTTCCCTCCAAATAGAAAGATCTGTTTGCAACGCCCCCTAAGAATTCAAAATCTGTAGTATCCTAAGGGGCAGTTGAACATAGCCTTTGAAGAGAACAACGAGGTCTCCTTTGCCAGGCATGCTGGCACACACCTGCAATCCCAGCATTTAGGAGGCAGAAGCAAGAGGGTTGCCATGAGTTCAAGGCCAGCCTGAGCTACATAGTGAGACCCTGTCTCAAACAAAGCAAACAAATAAATGGGACAGACTCTAGAGTCTGAAGACCTGCATTCAAGTCTCTGATCTGCTGCTCACCAGCTGTGTGACTTTGCACAAGTATCTTAGTCACTCTGCACCCATTTACTTCAGATGAAGGACGTGTGACTTCTTCCATTTGGATTTTGAGAGAATTCAGCAAGACTTCACATAGCCAGTAATCAACAAATACTGGTTCTTACTGTCATAAGCATCCTAATTAGTGTTGTTATAACTTATCCTCTATGGAAGATTATTAGATCCTATTTGACAGTTCCCTAATCAAGCTTTGTTTTTTTGTTTTTTTGGGTTTTTTTGGCAGTACTGGGGATTGAACTCAGGACCCTGCGCTTGCTAGGCAGGCGCTTATTCCACTGAGCTATATCCCCAGCCCCCCAATCAAGCTTTGAAGCTGAGAAATTGTCCTCTGAGATTAACAGTGAATAGGACCCTTGTCTTCTGAAGATGTTCCTGCATGTTCTAGATGTGTTTGAGCATAAATCTTATCAGTCTAATGAGGAACTCATTTTTATGTAAAATATAGCACTTTGAAGCAATAGGAGGAGGTAAAGAGTTAAAAGGCAATACAACAAATGGTAACTGATTATGTCTCTAGGGAAGAAATTACAGTACATGTGAATCTTTTCTTTCTTCTCTCTACTGTTTATATATTCCATGTTTTTTGTCCACATGAGGTCCCATGGGACAGGAAAATGAATTAATTTCAGATCATGTATCTGACCCCTTATCTTGACAGAAGTTTGATTTCTTTCTTCATTTATGATGTTTTTTCCCCACTACCTAGTGTTTTAAGACTATTACCACCACAGGAATGAATCCACACACTTAACGTGTCACAGATCAAAATTCTGCAATACTGAAACTGCCAATTTGAAACCCAAGAGCTATTTAGAGTACTGCTAGGGGATGTCCCCTGACACAAGCATTGTTTAATCTGGAAAGATCACGGAGTTTCCCTGTACAAACTGGGATGGGGCTATGATATCCTTTGTGATATTCAGACACGACCACATTTATATGTTGCTGATGCCTAGCAGGAAGAAACATAGTTGAGACAGACTGTTCAGAAGGTACAGATTCAGACTAAGAACTTTTAATGGTATGAAAACCCACCAAAATGTTTCATAAAGGTATGATTGGATAAGGAAGACTTTCTGGCAGCACCCTCCAAGGTCCCCATGACCTCAGTATCAAAGACCACTCCTGTGCTCTTATTTTCCAGAGGGCTCGATCCATGACACTGGTGGCCTTTCATTAGCTCAACTTGAAGTTTTCCCCATAGTTCTTACTTCCACCTCTTAGAATATGCATTTTTCTATGACATGCCTACATCATTTTGCTGAGATGAACTGATAACAACACCTTTGTATGTCATTAGAAAATATGGCACAGCTGGGTTCTCACTCACCACCATTCATTCCATTCATCGAGGCACATTTTCCCCCAGGAGGCATCAGATGGGTGGATGTGACTCCAAGATTAGCCTGTGCTGGGACAGACCATGAATGTCAGCTACTGGCAGGGAAGAGCCCCAGTGTGAAGGATTCACATTTCTGTGATGATGTGGCTAAAAGAGCACCCCATAATGAATCCCGGCATCCAAGCCAGGGATTTGTTGTATTTAGAATGTCGAGAACCTGCCCTGGAACTGAGCACATCTCCCATCCTCAAGCTCTGCCATGATGTCGCAGGCCCCAGGCCAACACTCGGAGCAATGTGGGGTGAATTTCAGGTGAAATTCACTTGCTCTCTCTAGTCTTCGTGAGTATGATGAATCAGGCTCACCATGAAGTTTGCAGTTTCATGAATGATAAAGACACTGAAATGAGTAAAAATCTAAATACCCATACAGCTTGTGTCTAACTTTGGCTTACAAAGCCTGCAGTTCTCTTTTGGATTATGCAGTCACGTGATTAGTTGACCACTCTATCCACAGTCACAGCTAAACTGAGAAAGATACTGGCATCATATTTACTAATGCTATCTGCTGGTTCAGAACAGACTGATAACAGAGTCATGTAGTTCCGGGGAAAGAGTACAAGGAAAGAAGATTTGGCTTGTTAGTTACTGTATGATAATGACAGTAAATGGCTAAGCGGAGGCAAAGTTCAGCATAAGTGTCAACATGAAGAGGTTCAAATTCGAAAATAAAAGTTCAACGGGATAAGACATTTGCATAAAGGAAGCTGAGAGATGCAGCCCTGATATCTGGAGCAACAACTGAAGGTCAGCTAGACACTGGGCAAAGAGGAGTGCACAGGGAACCCAGGACTGGGGCTTTAGTTCCAGCCGCATCTTTAACGAGCTGTAAACTAGTCTCATCCTTACCTTGCCCAAGTTACATAACCACCTCTGTTCCACCTTTTCTGCTTCATAGGAAGGGAAATCTGGAAGGCATTAATACAAGGTAGCCCAGAGATGTAGTAAAGTTGACAACACCTTAATTAGTGGACCCTCGGGTTTGAAATTCCTCTTCAATGGAGTTAGCTACATTTTAAAAATCTTCACAGACCATGTAAGTAGAGATGCAATAGCACACTGGAGATCCTGCTACTGTGAGCTCTACATGGGTGCAGTTAGCAGTACCCTTTGGCACACAGGTCCCATTTGAAAAGTACAAAGCACATGAGTCCAGGTGAAACCGTGAAACTGTTCCTTGTCTTCTCAGATCCAGCCTCACTGTCATGGACATATTTTCCCCTTCCTCCACCTTGGCTTAGGTACTATCATCACCACATTGTTTTAAAGAGACAATTATTTGAGTGTGTAATTTTATTCATTCATTCATTATACTTCAGCATGAATGGATGTCTTTCATCTAGGTATCTGCCTTTAATTTCTAATAATACAATTTTTTAATTTTTGCAAATATTTCAATTATCCATTGAAAGCATTTGTGACAACTAGCAAATAGACAGCAAGGGTGGCTGAAGGGAATCCTCAGCACAGCGGGAGGGATCACGCTTTGGGTGAGGCCGCAGTGCTTCCTCCACAAGCTCCTGCACTCAAGGACAGGTCCCCAGTGTGCTGAGCTGACAGTCAGAAGCAGGACCTACTGCAAAGGAATTCAGTGGGGATGGTGCCTTGGAAGGGGTGAGCATCATTCCCATGGGACCCTAGCTAGCTTCTCTAGGAGCAGGTCATTATGAAAAGAACAAGAGAGGTTGTTATGAAGAGAACAATCTCTCTGGTTTCTCATCTCACCCTGTAATCCTTTCTGCACTAGGGTCTTTCCCTTTCTGCTTCTCCGCCACGTTGCTGTGACACAGCTGGGGACGGCTCCAGGATGGCAGTGCCGTGCTACTTGGCTCATTCCAACCAGCAGAGCCATAAGTCAAATAAACCTCTTTATAAAGTTACCAATCTCAAGTGTTTTGTTATAGCAATGGGACTAGTAGATATAAGCTTATTTGTTTAGGTAAGCAGATTTGCTTTCTGTAGAAGGGCCTGTGGGAGGGGGAAATGCCCAAGGAATGACCAATATGGTCTGCTTCTCCCTCCCAGTGAGGACATGCAGCTCATGAGGGGCTCCATCCAGTCCTTCCTAGTGCTGCCTGCTCCACACAGGACAGCATGTCTCTGGTGTGGCTTTGCAGTTGAAATCACCCAGCATTCTTCCACAGGAGCCTTCTTGCTTCTGTCCATTTTACTATCTCTTGTTCTGACTTTTAACCCTATTCTTTATCATCATCTTTCCCAAGTATGTTTCCTACCACAGTTGGTGTATTTGAGCTTGTATTAAATTGTAATGTTTTTGCCATAGTCCCCTCCTTTTTCTTAGACTCCATTACAGTCTCTATGATTTTTGTATTTCCTTCACTTCCATCATCAGGATCTGAGATGTTGGGGAGAATTACTGAAAGGCACCCTTTGTCCTCCACAAGTCACTCCACAAGCATCCCCGCATGTTAGCTCTGCTTATTACCCGCTGAGAAACTTTCATCCTCATTAATAGGGAAGAGGCAAATAAGGATGTTATCTACCCGTAAGGAGTTGATAGAGTGACTGACTGAGCCTTCATATGAACCAACACAACCATCAACGTCTCTACATCAACACTCATTTCTTCTGAAACCAAAGGTAACTAGTGATTGACAAATGACAGGTTCCAAAAGTTGTTTATGTCATAGCTTTAGGCCAACACCCAGTACAAAATAATATAACATTCTTAGGGAATGATCATGCAAGCCAGAGCTAAACCAACAATGTATCAAAAGCATGCTTTGAATGAGACCTATTCAATACTTCATTCTTGCATTTTATAATTCAGTTCATCTAAAGAATTTATGTTTTGTTTTGTTTTGTTTTGATTTGTTTTGCTTTGATACAGGGTCCCACTATACAGTTTAGCCTGGCTTTGAACTCACAGTGATCCTCCTGCCTCAGCCTGCTGAGTGGTGGGATTACAAATCTGTAAATATTGGGTAAATTATTTAAAAAGTATAGCAAAAATGAAGAAAGTGGGATTGAAAGGGACCTTTGAAATGCATCTTATGCATTCTTCTGCATAGAGGAATATTTCCCTCAAACAGTTTCACAAAGTTGCACTTATACACTGAGGATAAATGCTCAAAGGTCGCTAGGCTGTTTCACCATCACATACGTGTAAGTTATTATTGTCTCTTACTGCCCATGGTTGGCTTCATAGCTAACTTTAATTCTCCTGCCTGTAATTTAAGTGAACTTCTTTACTTGTCTTCGAAAGAGACAATGGGCTTTGGTCCAAAGTTCTCTGTGTTACAACATTCTTTCAATTCAAGGCACTAAGTTACTTCTCAATAGTCTTCTTTTATGCAAATATTTCCCATTCATTTCACTTTTATTTAATAATCTGATTTCCCAACACTTGGCCCATTGCTGCCTCAGTCTCTTAGCATTTGTCTTTCTATCTTTGGTTTACTTCTAAATCAGAGTGTCCAAAGTGTGACTGTTTCAGGGAAGAATTATTACAGACGTGGTTAGATTGGTATCAGAATTCTACGAGCAAATCCTCAGGGTCACAGTGAAAGTCAACCCTGAATACCTGGATTTGGGACTGATTACTAATGTAAGCAGATATTATGCTGCCCTGCAAAGTCAGAAGTGGGCGCTAAGTGTGTACTGTAGTCTCTATAGTCTACAGTGGTTAAGGTATTTAGGGAAATAGAATTTAAGACAAAAACTGTACCTCAAGAAATCAATAATCGATTGCAGAAGGACCGGCAACTAATATAAGGCAGAATAAGTGCTATGGACAGGAACTGACCAAGGTTTTAATCAAAAGATTCAGAGGAGGAATACATTGTTTCATACAGATGGAAGTTAACAGTGGGGCAAGGGTCACACTGGACATACCGGTGTCCTCTGTGGGGTGGCAGAGCAGCCTGGAGGGGGCGCATGCCCAGAACCAGACATGTCACCTGAGAGAGCAGACAGGAAGGCCGAGCTGGCAGCAGATTTGGAATAGAGCTGGTCCAACAGGTAGAACACAGTTGTAAAGGCTGATATATTGTGTCAACTTGAGAAGTTTAGAAATTTAACTAAGCAACTCAGCAGAGCCAGGGTCCTCACTTTGTAAACATCCTCATCCTGTGCAAGGGGAGGGCAGGGAGATCGTGTGGGTGCGGCTCCTGCTGGGGGGAAGGGGTAGCCTGCTGACAGTGTAAGAGAGGGAAAGAGGCTTGCTCTCCCCCTTTTGCTCCTGTTGCTTTTGCTGTCTTCTGCGGTCTTGAACAGTTGCCCCTGTGCCCTGCCACCCTGCCTTGGAGCCAGATGAGTATGCACTGAAACCTCCACAAACTGTGAGCTAAATAAACCCTTCCTTCCTTAATTCCAGGTATCAAGTATTTTGTCTCATAAAAGTAACTAAGACAGTAATGCATGGAGAGAATGTGAAATAAGCCCTTAGATAGAAGCCCAGTGTGCCTTCTGGGGAGTGTAGCAGCAGGGGGAGGGGTAGCATGTTAAGAGGGTGGACAAGAAAAAAAAGGCTGAGAACAAATGAAAGGAGGCTACTGACAGACAGAGACCAGCGAGAGGAGGAGAGATACATGTGGAGGTGACACCTAGAAAAGCCCACTGGAAGTGGGAGCAGCAATAAGGCCACTGAGGTCTTCAGTAGTAAGGCCAGAGAGCAGTGTTAATAGCAAGCACCCTTTACAGTGCGTGTGGGCATGCCTGCCTCCTGCACATAACAGCCTCACAGCAGTGCTACTAGGTAGGTACTGTTATTGCCATTCCACTGCTCAGAAAGGGGAGGTTCAGAAAGGTCAAGGGACAAGCCCACTGTTACACAGGCGGTGAGGGGCAGAGCGGGCTTGAAACCTAGCATTGTGGTTTCATGGTCCAGCTCTTGGCCACTAGGCTGTGTCAGCTAGCCAGGCTTGGGTACTGTTGGGCAGTTAGGGAATATTTTCAAGAGAAATGTTTCCCCGAGAGCAGATGCCGCCTCTGAAATCCAGCTGTCTTCTCAGCAGGAAACAATTAGGTAGGTTTTCCTTTTTAAAGCTGTATTGAAAAGCACATCATAGCTGCAGAACTGCATTGTGCTGCCAGAGCTTCAGGCGTACATAGGAACGGTGGAAGCATAAGAAAAGGAAAGGATCGGGAGAAGCAGCATTTTGCTTTAAGTATCTCCTCCCTGAATGAGATATTTTGTCTGAATTAAAAAAAAAAAAAAAAAAGGAAGACAATAAAAACAGTCTGGGATATTGAAAGGCCGGTTTTCTAAGCCAAGCTAAAATGAAAATAAAGAAGCTAAGGTAATTCAAGGAGAGGAAAAGCAGTCAGGACCCATGTGACACAGCCCCCACCAAGGTAACTAACAGCCTTAACCACAGAGGAAACTTCCCCTTCGATACAGTGGGAAATAGTCAAAACCAGGGAGCTGAGGGGAAACCCTGCCTGGCTTCGAAAGAAAAATAGGGTAAAACGGGGAGTCTTGACTTGATCTGGTTAAAGCAGAAGATAGTCTTGTTCTGACTTCAAGGACAGTAAGAGCAAGAAAAAGATGCTTACCTGGCCACCATATGTCAAATCCACCACACCAATCATTTTACTACAGCAAATAGCAGTGTAGGTTCAAATGTGTTGATGAAACTCTCAGTTTTATCATGTTGAGAAGGCAACATAACTGTCCTCTCTAAACCATGAATATTGGCATTTTCTTTTGCTTCTTTTCTTTGTTTTATAAATCTTCATTCTCCTTTTTGTATCCATGAAAGTTTTACTTTCTACAAAAATTTTGAACTGAAACCTGTGGAATGACTTTCTAATATCTTGTTATTTGTCTTTTTACAAAACCTTTTTTTCTTGGTAGAAATGTACCAAGAACCCAAATTTAACTGTGTTTTAATCCAGAGATTTGACACTCTTAGCTACATTATTTTTTTGAGACAGGGTCTCACTATGTAGCTCAGGTTGGCCTTGAACTTGTGGTGATCCTCTGCATCAGCCTCCTGAGTGCTGGAATTGTGCATGTGCGCCCCTATGCCTGGCTCTTACTGAACTTTTAAAAATGACCAGAACTATGGTACAGCTGGGCCATAAATTTGAACCATGTCAGGGATTAATGCAGATCACCATGCAGAGATTCTAAAATGACAATCCACATCAATCACGGAGGCACAGAAGTGGTCACAATAGTTGAGTGGCGACCTGCCGTGGAACAGAAGACTTCAACAGGACATTGCCCAAAAAACTGTAAAGTGGCCCAGTTAGAGTTTAGAAATATGGAGCATGAGAATAGCAGTCACAAGAACTTACCAAGCACAGCACTGCATTGCCCGAGCATCCATACAAGCCAGGATCAGCATTCGCACTTCTAAACACGTCAGAGGTGATGCTCTTTCCCTCCACCCCCTACTTGTAATTAGCTCCCACTACCACCCCCTCCCTGCTCTACTTTTAAAACTGCAGCTCACTGCCAACATGCTTTCAATTTTCAGTGATCCAGAATTACTAGCTTTTTAAAATTGAAATACTGCTAAATAACACTGAGATTCCATATGACCCAGAAGGAACGGCTATCATCAGAATAACACTGAGATCCCATATGACCCAGAAAGAATGGCCATCATCTGAACAACACTGAGATCCCATATGACCTAGAAAGAACAGCCATCATCCAAATAACACTGAGATTCCATATGACCCAGAAGGAACGGCCATCATCTGAATAACACTGAGATTCCATATGACCCAGAAAGAACAGCCATCATCCGAACAACGCTGAGATCCCATATGACCCAGAAAGAACGGCCATCATCTGAAAACTGAAATAATAACAATTGCTGGCCAGGCTGTGGCAAAAAGAAACACTTCTACCTTGAAATGGGAATGTAAGTTAGTATAACTACCATAGAAACCAGTGTAGAGATTTTTCAAAATGTAAAACTAGACATTCTATTTGATCCAGGTAATCTTTCTAGACCTTTTCCCAACAGCCAAAGATGCCGTATCACAGTGATACACACACACGCATGTTTACAGCAGCACAGTTTATAACAGCTAAATCTGGAGAGCAGGAGATGAAGGAAATGTGGTATCACACCAAAGGAGCACCACCCTGCTGGGAAGGGGGATGACTATGAGCCCTTTGCAGGAAAGTGGATTCCCCCTGAGGCCAAGTGCTAAGTAAAACAAACCAAACACCTAAGCTTAAACAATGCGTTGTTTCTTCTCTGTGAGAAACCCAAGTTAAAAGTAAAGAGCAAAATAGAAGACAGACTACAGGAAACAGGGAGACAGATCTTCTTCAAGTGGGAGGCAAAGCGGGAGACGGAGGGAGAGAGGCATGAGAAAAGGGGGAAAGAAGATGGAAAAGGAATTAAGATGTGCAATGTGAATGTACTGACCCCGCAAAGAGTGTGAAAATATGCACTGCAGATGTACTAATGAAAAACAAAAACTAAGAAAATTTTTAAAAACTGAGCAGTGCTACAGTAAAAAAATATACAGTGTTATAGGTAGAAAAATGTCCTTGGATGCCAAAGATGATCGCTGCACTAGAGCTTTGTGAACGTAATAACTAGAATGAGGCGGTTGCAGTGAACTCTGGGAGTAAGGGTAGAACTGTGATCTGCGAGGAACCTCAGGGTCAACACTGCTGCTGCTGCACCACCAGCAAGGATTGTTCTCTTCTTTCTGTCGTGGACCTGTTCTTTAACATTTTATTTTATTGTCCATGTTAGCAGTGCGCAGAGTTTACATGGATCTTACAGGCACCAGCTTCTCAAGGCAGCAGGGGGTGGGGAGTGAGCTGCCCCAGCCTTCGGCTCTCCCACCCCATCATTTCCCACTGGCTGTAGCACCCATCTGAGCTGCTACAACCTGGCTGGCTGACCACTTTGGTTAGCAGTACAGCCATTACATTTCAGCAGAGGGGGTTTCCGCACATGCACTAGACATAGATAGCGTAGCAATGCTTAACTGCAAATCTCTAATGTATATTTTTCCTGGACAGTTGTGTCAGTCCCTGATATAGTCTCAGCCCAGACATCCCTACTCCTTCTCAGGTGCATCAGCCATCAGCCACCACACCGATCTTTGTAGCCCTTCTCAGTGTCAGCCAGGTCACCTCGCTCTTCCGCTGCAACATGAAAAGCTGGCTTGTGCACGCTCGGCAGAGCTCTTGATCTGCTTCATCTTCCTCCAGCCATCTGTTGACTTGCTTTTCACACTCCTCCCCACGTACAACCAAGGAAACTCTCCCTCCCACCTCTTTGGCAGCTCTTAAAGTTCAACACATTAATTACTTCTCTTTCTTTCTTAAATTTTTTTTCTACTACTGGTGATTGAACCTGGGGCCTTGTGCATGCTAAGGAAGTCCTCTACCACAGAACTATACCCCGCCTTTGTTTATTTGTTTGTTGGCTGGTTGGTTGGTTGGTTGGTTGGTTGGCTTAAGACAAGTCTCACTAAATGATTCAGGCGGGCCTTGAACTTGTGATCCTCCTGCCTCAGTGAGTGTTACAGGAGTATGGCACCTGGCAGCAATAACTTTTTGTACAAAGCATTTAGAGCACCCTTTAGACAGGAAATGTATATATTTCTGTATGCCTCCACTCATTTATCTACATTATCCACTCATTTATCCACCTATTATAGCAATTATTCCTTGGGTTCTACCATGAGTCACATCTGTTCTGAGCACTGAGACTAGATCATTAAAGAAAATAAACAAGGTTCCTACCTTCATGATCTCTGCATTTGAGTGAAAGAAAACAAAAAAAATTTTAAAGTAAGAAAATATATATGAGAAGGCAATGAGTACTGTGGAGAAAGTGTGTAAAGGAGCTAAGCAGAGAATGCACTAGAGCAGAAGTTAGGCTGAATGGGGAAGGCTTCCTGAGGAGACTGAGCAGAGACGTGAAGGTGTGAAGCCAGCAAGAACCTCGACAGGTGAGAACTTCCTGACATGCCAAAGCCCTACACAGGGCAACAGGCAGAGGCCGCTGGGCACAGTGGCAGGAGCTGAGGTGAGGAAGGAAATGGAGTGGGTGAGCAGCTGTAGGTGAAATAGTTTTGCACATTAGACCAAGCATTTAGGCTGTGTGAGCAAAGTGAAAAGCTTCGCATCACATCGAGCAGAAGAGGGATATGATTGGATTCAGGGGAAAACATTGCTCTTTGGAGAACTGGTAGAAGAAGGAGGCTGCACCAATCTAACAGGCTGGAAATGTGGCTGGGAAGGGTGGAGATGAGGAACTCAAAACTGAGACATACTTTGCAGAGCTTCCAGGCTGTGCTCCTACGTGAGAGGAGGGGGAAAGTAAAAGAAGAGTAGATTTCTTGGGTGGATTAACATGAAGAATGATTATCCTGTTTTCCAAAATAAAGAAGACTGGAAGGAACAGGCTAAGGAGGAGTGATTAACCCATTTTTGTGCAGGATGTATCCAGGATAGCTATGCACACAGGCTAGGCAGTTGGATGTTCACAGTTGGAACTCAGAGTATAGATCTAGTTTAGAGACGTATGAGCAGGAAGTTGCAAATTTTGTAGGTATTTAAAGGCCTGGGTCTGAATGAAATCATCCAGGGGTAGAAGAGTGATCAAAGGACTGAGTACTTGGACACACCAAAATTTAAATATTGGATTAATAAAGAGGAAGAGAAGGTCATGTCACTAGACCCATGTGAAATAAATATTTCAAGATGGGTCAACTATGTAAAACAGACCTGCCGATCTCTCAAGTCAGAAAAGAACTACAGCTGACCATTGGATTTAGGAGCATGAGAGTCATTAATATCCTTGTCAAAAGCTTTTGGTCGAATGGTAGAAACAACTTCCAGTGAGAATGATTAGAATTAGCTTATGGAAGAATGGGAGGGTAGGAAGTGAAGACAGTGATTATAAAGCACACTTTAAAGAGTGTGGGGCTGGGGGTATAGCTCAGTGGCATAAGCGCTTGCCTGGCAAGCGCAAGGTCCTGAATTCGATCCCTGGTACCGGGGAAAAAAAAAAAAAAAAACAGGAACTCTTTAGGGCTGGGGATATAGCTCAGTGGAATAAGCGCTTGCCTAGCAAGCGCAGGGTCCTGAGTTCAATCCCCAGTACCGCAAAAAAATAAATAAATAAATAAAAAATAAAGAGTGTGTGTATATATATATATATAGAGAGAGAGAGAGAGAGGGAGGGAGGGAGGGAGGGAGAGGGAGAGAGAGAGAGAGGGAGAGAATGGAGTGGCAGCCCTAGAAGAAATCTTTGACAACAGATATTTCAGCAAGTTAGATGACGGTGGACACAACCCATTAGAAGGGAGAGAAACTTGGGACTGATGCAGGACGGAGGTGCTGAAGTGACGCTCTGAAGGAGGTCAGAGGGAATGGAGTCTGGAACACAAAGCAGAAGCCGGACTGAAGTTGAAAGCAAGAAGTCATCCTTGCCGTCCAGACAGAAGTTGCTCACAGCGGGCAGTAGTTGAAGTGGAAACACTAAGTTCTTCTGGTTCTTTTCCTTAATGAATTAGGAAACCAAGCCACCAGAGCCATGTTAAGCAAAACAGAAGGTATGAAATGTACTTTTTAAAAAGTGGGAGAATAAATGGCCCAGAAAGAAATGGCTTGGGCTCTTTTGGGTGCCCCCTTGAGGCTGTGAGGGAGAGAGAAGCCCCTGAGCTGGCTTATATCCATGTCTTGAGTCCAAGGAGCTCTGCGTTCAGATTAGGTCTTCTTATCTCCCTCACACACTGCCAGCTCCTAAAACATAGATCTCATACCCAGTTTTGAGCCTCCAGTGTCTGGAAAAACGCCGACTAAAACCTTGGTGCGTCACACTTCCATGAAGTCCCGTCATCCAGGGCAAGGCTCATCCTGCCAAAAAGATTCATTCAGTTAAGAAATAAGTGAGCAATGCCCCTTCCTAGGCTCTTTCTATTGTGGATTCTTGTGTATTATGAGATTGGAATTCCTAAGGTTCCCCAGCCTCATTAGGAAAATAGCCTGTCCTTATTCTTCCAAATAACAATAGATCTTTTCATTTTAAGACCGAAAAGCACAGGGAGACAATCTTCAAACAAAGAACAATTTTCCACAACCTCTGATCATCCCGATCCTAGTGTGCAGACAGGTAATCTGAGGCAGGCAGAGGTCAAACAAGCCTAAAGGTCACAGATCTCAGCTTCTGCTCTGGAGTAGCCCGAGTGCAATCTACTGTATGTCAACCGTCAGCTTCCATTTGAACAAAGGACAAAGAAGGTCAGTATATAAAATATAACTGATCACTATTACTGGAACTCCCTTAAATGAAATTATATTTGCCCGAGTTTTCTACATAGAAAACACACTTCTTTATATTCTTTATGCTCTATAGAAAGCACTGAGGAGGTTTATAGTTTAACATTTTCCCCCAAATAAGGAAAATAACACAGCAAAATCTTACAAGCCCTACCAGTCTTGATGCCGTGCCTGTCTGTCTGACTTGTAGATTTCATCCTATGCAACCCTGTTTGCAATGACCAAGCTTCCTTTTACTTTCTCTCTGTAAAATTTCCATCAGAATTCACCCCGAACAGGTGAAGAAAGGTAGTTAGGGAAATTTCCATCCCCCGAGACATAATGAATGCCAGATGTCAAACTTCGTGAATCCAGAGTGGACTTACACACCATAAAAATGAGTGATTTACTTATTATAGCCTCTAATTAACAAAATACGGTGTTAACATGCAACCCAACAGAGTGTGCCCCACCAGTGTGCCCACAAACTATGAGGGACAAATTAGGAGTAGCACAATGGCTAAACCACTGTAATTCTCACCATGTTAAGACTTGGGTTTTGCATTATATCCCCTCAGCGTTAACACTACAGGAGGTGATGTCAAGTGTGTAATCAACAACTACTTTGTTCGAAGTTTTGACTCCAATTATCATTTTTTGCAGTTAATTTAATAAAATGATTATTTGGGGACAGAAGTCAAGTAGGATCATCCAGACACAGTTATTCCCCAGCTTGGCAAAGCTGGGCATGGTGTCACACACACACACACACACACACACAGATGACCAGAACTGAGAGAGGCTGAGGTAGGCCTTCAGGCTTGAGTCCCGCCTGAGAAACTGAGTGAGATCCTGTCTCAAAATTTAAGAAAAAAGAGTTGTTCTTGTAGTTGTTATTGTACTTGTTGTTCTAATGAGCTGGAGATGTAGCTTAGAGTACCACCACTGGATTTAATCCTAGTCCAAAAAGAAAGAAAAAGACTCTGAGGAAACCAGGGCTGGTGGTGTACACGTGTGATCCCAGCACTCTGGAAGGCTGAGTCAGGAGGATGACAACTTGGGACCCACCCTGGGCAATTTAGTAACTTTTGAATCTGTCTCAAAATAACAAATAAAAATAACTTTTTTTTATTTGGTTGGATTGAGAATACAGCTCAATGCAAAGGCCCTGGGTTCAACCCTTGGTACCAGAAAAAAATCAAAAAGTTTTCATTTGAGTTGTTACCAAGAAGACCAGCTTAAATGTCAGTGTCCATTCACTCTTCCTCAATGTCGTGGTCATTGCAGTAACACTTAATAAGGAGGGAGAGCATCATAAATCACAAAGTACTTCAACTTCGCAAGGTACTTTGATGTGAACCGTGTGAAGGGAACTAGCTTCCCCACCACACTGATCACTGATCATCCCCGACTGTACCTACAGAGCATCACTGAACCAGTTTAATCTTTTCTTTCCAGATGAAACAAGTTCAAATGTTTTAATATCATATTCATGTTTTTTTACAGGCTAAGATTCCTTTAACTACTCCTCTTGACAACATTTTTAAATTATTCACCACCTTAAATGCCCCCTTCTAAAAGTCTGCAATTTTAAACATCCCCAACATGGTGTGGCTCCCTGAATTCCCACTACCTGTGCAATGGCAGTTAGGCCATAGCAGTATGAGTGTATCCTTCCCTCACTAAAAACGCTGATTTAAACAAACAGTCCCTTCCAAAGCAACAGGCATCTATGGGACCTTCAGGAAGCAGCCATAGAAAACAGTCTTTGAACCAAAAATTCTGAAAAGAGATTAAGGTAGTGTAGTAATCATTGCAGGTATGGTTACCAGAGCACCTGTCAGGAACAAAGGTCTTGTGTTACACGACGTGGGAAAGGGAACGATTCATCACAGTGTCACCTCAAGTGTGATGTGTGAAGAATTTAGGAGATCATCTGATCAAACTTGCTCTCCTAAGTAGAAAAGAGAGATCCAGGTGCCACGGACTGTAACTTGCTCAAGAGTGACATGGAATATAACAGCTTGTATTTTTTGAAAACATTAGAAGCAGTACCTTTGATCCACCTGGCATATCTCCATCAAGAAGCAGGTCAACTTCCCCTCTTCTAGTGAGTCTAAACTGAAAGAATGGCACAGAGAGGGACAGGACTGCTGAAACTAGGGTTTTATGGCTTTTGCATCTCTCTCTCTCTCTCTCTGTCTCAGTCCACATATTCTTGGAGATCAGAGCCAGCACGTAAAAGTTCTTGTTCTCTGGAAGCCAGCAAATTAGAGAGACCACACAAAGAGACAAAGAGAGGCATCCAAGAAACCCCAGTGTTCAGCCTCCTCTGGGTGAGTCTTCCCAGCTCAGGGGTCAAACACGTAGCAATGGAGTTTTCATGTAAGGGACCTAAAGCAAGAACCTCCTACTTGAGCCCAGAGCCATAAGAGGTAAAAACACAATGCCATCATTTTGTTAAGCCAAGCAGTTTAGGATGGTTTTATTACCCAGCAGTGTATAAGTGGAACACAGTCCCCTTAAGATAAGAAAAAAATAAACAAAGAAAGAACAACTAGATCTCTTTCCTCGAAGTCTTCCTGCTCTGTAGATCTTCTTTATGATCTTTCTCTAGAATTGCCTTGATTTGTGGTGATAACTGCAGACTCCAAATGAGAAATTCACTGCTGGACATGATCAGATCAATTCCAAAGAGCAGACCTTTCACCTCACCTTCTCCCTTTACCTTTCTCTTAAGTGTGATGCTCTGAAGGAACAGGCACATTCCCAGGAACAATTGGGTCTATCAGGATGAATGTAGTCACCACTAAGAAGCAGTAGACCACTGGCAAAGAGCATAGGTTCAGGTACACAGTGAAACTGGGATCTAATGGGCAATAGCATTGGGCAGCAGCAACCTTCTGACCTGCAGTCTTTTTGCCTGTAGTAGACAATCGCCCTCACCTACCTCATAAGGGTAGTTGGCAAAGTGATGTAAGTAATAGATGAAAACTCTTGACTCGTACCATGAACTCAACTTCGCTGTCGTCATGACTGCTGTAGCTCATTGGCATTCCTGTGGTTCTTTAATTCATTTCAAGTAATAAAATCAGAGTAGACTAAAAACTGGAACTAGACACAATCCTTGCCACTAAATTCCTAATGTCAGTGGAAGGGAAAGCTAGGCAGAGTAATAGGTAGATATTTATGAAAAAATAAAGTCATACTCTAAAGAAATTAGCTTTTTAAAATAAAATTAATTGTAGGCCTTCTGGAGAAACAAATTCTCAGAACTAGAAGGTTTATAGATTTGGTCAAATTTCCCATCATTTAGACAAACCTAGATGAAGCCAAGTGAAAAGTCTGAAGGAATTTGATCAAAAAGTAATGTCCTGGGAACTTTTGTGAGTGAGGACAGAGAGACAAGAACACTGGTGCGGGTATCATATTCCTTAGCGACCCAAATGGGTGTTTATACCTGCACATGGTGTTCCAAGGAAAGGAAGGATGGGAAAATGGTGATGTTGCTGGGTGTGTTAAGACACACCTCCAATCCCAGGAGCTCCTTGAGAGGCTGAAGCAAGAAAACGACAAGTTTGAAGCCAACCCAGGCAACTTAGTGAAATTTAGCAAGACCTTGTCTCAAAAAAAAAAAGCTGAAGATCTAGCTCAGTGGTAAAGCAATCCTAGGTTTGCTTCCCAGTAAGGGAAAAAGAAAAGAATTAAGAGTGTATTCTCCACAGAAATTATCATGGCCCTCACAATTTTCAATGGAAAAATTGCTAGTGAGAAAATATAAAGAGAATAATCATTCTGGGAAAACAAGAGTTCACAATGGAGCTTATTAACCGTCATTTTTTAACTGATGGCTTTTGCGCTCTGTGCTAGAATATTGAGTGAGGCGATGTCTGGCTGGACAAGATGGATAGATACCCTTAACTCCCAAAACCGGGCATTAAGATAACATTCTGATAAGTAGTGGAGGTTCTGGAGACAGAAACAGAGTCCCTCAAAAGTACCCCTAGGCTCTCAGCACCCTATGACACAGTCCCGGGCTTAAAAGAATGACTTGCACTTTTTCTGCGCCTCTGAGCCTGGGGACATGAGCTGCCGGAGATTTCTCAATGGAATTCTTTCCTGGAGACTACACAGCGATTCCTCTGTCTATTTTAGGAGAAGACTGAAACTGTGGGAGAGGGGGCCAGAAGACAATGTTCCTCCAGGCTGCACCCTGATAAAAGTAGCTGTATGGGTTGGAGCTGTTTATTCTCAGAGTCTAACTGAAAATGTCCTCGCTGGGCCCAGAGACCTGTCCAGTTGTGTCTGCTGTGAAATAGTGGCTTGACCGCTCGGGATGCCTCTGCTTATTCCCTCAGCCTCTGTCTTTCTGATTGTACGCTTAGACCATGAGTGCTGGACCTCAGGAAGGCGAGGTGGGATTGTTGGCAGCAGGTGCCCTTCTGAAACACACTCCCTCCTTGGAGCTCAGGGTCCCTTTTCAACTCACGACTTTCCCCCGGTGACCGTGGAGTGACTCATCTCACATCCCATGCCACGAACGTCTCATCACCTTAGCCAAAAGGATGGCCCATGTGTGCAGGTGAACCCCAGACAGTGTCTCTCCTGGCCTGCACTGCAGGGCAGGTCAAGCTCAACAGCAGCCTAGAGTCTGGCTTGTGGCTGGGATTCAGATGCTGGAGAGCTCATCAACCCTGAAGAGGAGCCAGGCATGGGAACACATGTCTGGAATCCCAGCATTCTGGGTGGCTGAGGCAGGAGAATCACAAGTTCAAGCTTGGCCTGGTTTTAGTCTCTAGCGTAGAGAGAAAGGAAAGAAAGAAAGAGAGAGAGAGAGAGACAGAGAGAGAGAAGGAAGGAAGGAAGGAAAGAAGGGAGGGAGGGAGGGAGGAGAAAGAAAACAAAGGACCAAAGTCTGGAAACACTGCTTCCCCAACATGAAGCTGGACAGAGAAGGAAGAGCTCTGGCAGCAAGCAGAGGCTGACACAGGGGGAGGAGGAGGAGAAGGAGGAGGAGGAGGAGGAGGAGGAGGACTAGGGTCTTCTGAAAAGGGCACAACCTGGAGAGGGGAGGGTGGGACGATGCGAAAGGAGTGAGCAGTGAGCAGACAAGGGGAGAAAACGGTAACAAGACAGACACCAGGAAAGGTAAGCCAAGGCCCAGGTCCTGGCAGTGAGCTTAAAGCACGGGAATGAGTCTGAGGAGACAGAGGGGCGGGCAACAGGGAGTGAGCGAGGGAGGTCTGCGGCCAGGCTGTGGTGCCTGGTACCTGGGTCAGGCCCGGGGGCAGAGGTCTCTTTCCACCGCGTGCACCGCAGGCTGCGAGGGAAGCAGGTCCCTCCGTGTGTGCGTGCTCCTCGTCCCACACCTGAAGGCCCTGAGAATGCAAACAGGCCTTCCCAAGAAGATACTCTGCATCCAGTTGCGCCAGAGCCCCAGCCAGCCTCCCTTTTGCTGCTCCAGCCCCCGCAGTCCTAGTAGGCAGCCCTAACGCTGGCTGGGTTTCTGCGCAGAGAGGACCAACATTTAGAGTGTTTTCCACCACCGCGCATCCTCAGCCTGGGCAGCCTCGAACTCGCCAGAGCCCCGGCTGGCGATCGGAGGCCCGTGGCATCACACTTGGCCGTAACTCTCTTGTAGATAGGGAAACTTTGGCGACTTCACCTTCCCCACCGCCCCGTAAACCCCTGCGCTGGCTCCCCTCAAGGCTTTCCACCTGTGAAGAAACAAAAAGGTATCCCAAGCTCGGTCTTTTTTAAAACTCTATTTTCGTTAGTGTGTGTCTGCAGTACAGAACGATCACGATCCTCAGGAGTCCTGCGTTGGTTCAGGTACATAACACACCTCCCTTCTGTTTTTACGCTTAACCCCCCTTCTCCCTTTTCCTCCACTTCCTACCCACTTCCCTTTCACCAAAGGTCTACCTCCCTACGTCCTATTATTTATCTTTTATTTTCTGCTTTATTTATAATTTGGGTTTGTGTGTCGGATTTACTTCATTTAATGTGATGGTCTCAAGCCGCAGCTATTTTCCTGCCAATGGCTCGGGTGTATCTTTCTATGCTAGAGCAGTGCTCCACTGAGTACGAATAACATTTTATTTAGCCACTTTTCTGCTAATGGACATAGGCCACTTCCAAGCTTTAGCTATTATGAATTGTGCTATTGTAAACGTGGATGTGCATGGCTAACATGATCTCTTTGACTCTGGGGAAGGAAGCTACCTACAAAGGGAATAGCTGGATCCAGTAGAATCTCGAATTTTGTTTTTTTAAGAAATCTCCATAGTGATTTCTATAGGAGTTGTGCTAGTTTACATTGCCACTGACAGTGTAGAAAGATTCCCTTATCCCTTCAGCTCACCAATATTTGCTAATATTTGATTTCTTGATCATAGGCATTCTTTGGGGGGTAAGATGGAATCTCAGTGTGGTTTTACTTTGTATTTCTCAAAAACCCAGAGATGTTCATCACATTTTCGTGTAGTTATTGGCCATTTCTATTTCTTCCTCTGAGAAATGTTTATTTCAACTAATCATTTTTTGATGGATCTTCTATTGTGTAGGGTTTATTTTCTTTCTTTATGTATTCTAGATGTTAGTCCTCTGTCTGAGAAGTAGCTGACAAAAAGTTTTTTCCCACTCTGTAGTTTGTCTCTTCACCCTGTTGCTTGTTTTCTTTGCTGTGTGAAAGCTTTTTAATTTGATATAATCCCATTTGTTCATTGCTGGTCCTATTTCTTGTGTCCCTGGGGTTCTGTTCAGAAAGTCCTTGCCTAAGCCTGTGTCTTTAAGAGCTGTACCTATTTTATCTTCCAGCAAGTTAAGTGTTTCTGTTTTAACATTTAGATCTTTGATTCATTTTGATTTCAGTTTAGTACATGGCAAAAGATATGTGTCTAGATTCAATCTTCTGCATGTGGATAGCTGTTTTCCCAGAACCCTTTATTAAAGAGGCTATCTTTCCTCCAGTGTATGCTTTTGGCCCCTATGTCGATGATCACATAGCTGAATGTGCCTGGGGTTGTTTCAGCATCCCTTACTCCATTCCACATGGATGTGTGTCTGTTTTTGTGCAAGTGCCATGCTCTTTTTAGCAGTGTAGCTTTGTAATATAACTTGAAGTCTGGGGTTGTGATGCCTGCTGCTTTGCTCTTGTTGCCCATAGTTTCTTTGGCTACTGTGGGTCTGTTCTGGTTCCACATGAATTTTAGTATTTCTTTTTCTAGGAATGCTGTTGATAGTATCGTTTTTACCTCTAAATCCATTTCATTTTTAATCTAGGAATAGTTTCTGCAGGTCCATTCATCTCATTTGCAGCTTGTGAAACATTTAGGTATGTCATTTGCAACATCTGACCAGAGGGACAAACAGAATTCTTTTCCAAGATTCTGTGGCCTGCAGTAGTTATGCGGTTCTGATTCTAATGTGTCCTAGCCCTGGGGTTTGGGAGAAACATCCGATACCAAGGATGTCAACCGCTTCCCAATCATGAAGACCTAGGAAGCATACAAGTTGCATACTCAGACGACTCTGTAACTAAGATTCCAAGCTCCTTCCTTCAGTGCTTCCTTTATTGTTCCATAACTCAGGTTGGCATGACTGCCTACATTTGGTCCACGCTCAGCATTTCCTTTCAGGAGCTGGCCTTCTCTGCACGTGGAGCTGAGTCATAAATTATACATGACTGTCGCCGGGAGTGGTGGCACACATTCTGGAGGGTAATCCCAGGGCTCTGGAAGGCTGGGGCCAGAGAACCATGAGTTCAAGCTTAGCAGCTTGAGCCATTTAGTGACTTAGTCAAAACCTATATTTATTTCAAAATAAAAATGAATAAATAAATAAATAAATAAATAATGAAGGGCTGGGGATATAGCTTAGTGCACAGACCCTGGGGTTAATCCCCTGTACCAAAAAATAAAAAATAATAAAAACAAATTATACAAAACAGCAATACTCACCCACTGAGAACTGGCTGTTTCCTTAGTTTACCTGCGTATCTCATTGTAGACAGACCTGGAACAACACTAATGAACTTGAGCATGTTGGTGCTCATAGTGTTGGGGGTCTCACAGGAACCTGAAGAAGGCAGGGGGTTAACCACCAACGGAAGCTCCCTTTTAGCAGCCAGCATGAGTGCTGCAAGCCACTCTAACCACTGCCTTTGGATACAGCAAAGGAACCAGGCTTCCCTCAGCAAGCTCGTACCACAACGCTGATATTTCGGAAGGAAAAACTGTTATAACACCTGTATGTGTCTCATGTGGCTTTTGCTACCTACCAGTGTCATCTGTGTAATCACATTTCTTCATGACTTTTTTTCCTGCCAGGGGTAAGTGATTTCTCCTGCTCAAAACATTTTCTTAGACTTTCAAACATCAACACTGAATCCTTCAGAGACCAGTATCAAGCAGCACTTTTTGTAGACTTCTAGAGTGAGCAGTACAGACACTGGATGAGGCAAAGCAGCCCAGTGCCCTGACATGATCATGGGCCTGAGGGTGGGGAGGTCCCTGGCTGCAGCCCTTTCACGCCGCCTCGTTGGAGCCCACTCAGTCCCGTCAATGCTCACTGTCTCCTTCATTCGGACTGGACATTGGGTTGCACACCAGAGCTACAGATAGAGTCACTGATTCGTCTTCAGAGCTGTGATAGCTGTGAGAGTCAATGAGCTGTGTTCCCACAGAGGATCACACGACGTTGTGCAGAGCTCTGGGAGAGTTGAGGGACCACTCCCTCTAGGGTAAGCTCTAGAGAATGTCTCTCAAAGAAGGAAGGCCCCGGCACTGCTCCTTCTCCTATGAAGACGTGAAGAGGCTAACGTGGGAGATTTCCATGTCTCTCCCAACTTCTTTATGGCTCAGAAAACCAGTAAATTTATGCAGAGTCCAGGAAATCCTGAAAATGGGGAACACCCAGAGTTGGTGATTTTCAGGGCACTCCTAGTCTACCCAAAGAGGCTGTTCTCAGAGCTAAACCCCAGCAGAGCCCCAAGACAGCACATCCTATCAGAGGGTCCACACCCACCAAAACTCTGTCAGCCTTCTGGCAAAGGAACAGATTAACTCCAAAGTCATCCACTGCCAATATTCTGTGCTGGGAGCAGAGAAGTGAAGATGACGGCAACTCTGAGCAGAGGAGCCCCAGCCCCAGGAAGTCTTTAGCGCACTGCACAGGAAGAGTTAGGGACTCACTGACTACAGATCAGGGCAATAGAAAGAGAACAAAAGGATGGCCAAGCCATGGATTGATATACAGGAGGGCAAACTGTCTCCTAGAGCAATCACAAAGGGCTTCATGACATGTCCACTGGAGATTATCGAAAGGCAGAGACGATGAGAAGAAAGCACATTCCACACAGAGCAAACTGAACAGAGGCGAGCAAAGCAAGGTGGCTTAGAAGATGGAAAGCAAAGTGGGACTGGAGCTTTGGAACAGAGTCATTATTAATAATACTTCCTCAGTGGTCCTGAGGATTGAAGCCAGAACCTCATACACACTTCATGAGCACTCCACATTGAGCTATATATCCAGCCCGTTTTATTTATTTTATTTTGAGACAGGGTTTCCCTGAATTGCCCACACTGGCATCAAATTTGCAATCTTCCTATCTCAGACTCCCAAGTAGCTGGGATTACAGGTATGTGCCACCATGCTTAACTGTAAATATTACTTACTGAGTTGCTACTCAGAGTCTCCAGAATTTCATATATCTTGTCTCGTCTTTTACTGTCACCTTAGACAGTGTTATCATCCCAATATTTTTTTGAGACAGGGTCTCACTACATATCCCACACTGGCTTTGAACTCATGACGACCTTCCTACCTCAGCCTCTCAAGTGCTGGGATTGTAGGTGTGTACCACCATCCTCACCTTCATCCCCCTTTTTAAGATGAGCAAAATAAGGTTTATGGGTCAAGATGGGGTGTTAAACAAGTTGTTTCTGATTCCAGAGTCCACATTCTTAACAACCATGCTCATTCACTTAATATTCTGCTAGTAAGTGTGCCATTATCCCAGCAGGCAATGCAGAAGATATTGTTTTGAAGGAAAAGACTGATACAGAGCAGCAAGTAAACCTGGCAGCAGGAAGGAAAATGACTTGGAGCAAGGAGGGACTGGAGACAAGGGACTCTGCAACCTCAGTGCTTTGATAATGACTTTTTCACAAGAGCAATAAAAGTTCCTGCACTCAGGCAATACCAGTTCCAAAGGAAAAAAGAAAGGCATGCGTTGAAGACATCATAGAGAGGGTTTGGGGTGTGAGTCCAAGGCAGAGTGCTTGCTCAGCATGTTTGAGGCCCTAGGTTCAATTCTCAGCAGCAGGTGCATGAACACACACACACACACACACACACACACACACACACATGCACACACACAGTAAAATCACTAGGAGCTGGCTGGTGATTCCATATGGTGGGAGAGGTCAGCCTGAGTGGTTGGAGGATGCGTGTTAGTCCCTGCAGAGCGACCACTGCCAAGCCCAAATCCTCCACCTCCATCCATCCTCTCAGATTCAAAATCAGAGTGAGTTTTCTGAATTTCTTCTTTCCTCTAAACTCTGAATCTAATTATCAATCCTGTTAAAGTCCTAGAAATTTAATGTAAGGTTTATTACTGGGAATGCAGATGGGCAAAATTTCCCTTTACTATAAGTCTGCCCTGATCTCCTGTTTCTGGGGAACACAGGCAAATCCACCACAAATACTTGAGGCTTTTACCTCACCTTCTTTCACAACAGAATTCCTGAGGTACGAGTCAAGAACAGGAGGTAAAGACATCAGAGAATCAGAATGCAAACCTCTTAGTACATTTGGTCACAGAGTCAAGAAGGGAGCCCCGGTCTGGGACTGTCTTTGGATGTTGGGTATCACTCCTGACATCTGGTTGGGCCTCAGTGAGCATTTACTGAGTGACTCAGTGAATGAATGAGTTTGGTCATCCAGACTGAAAAATCCTAGTAATTCCTATTTGCATGGGAAGAGTGTGTACAGCCACCAGCCATATTAACCTAACATACCAATGTGATTAGCATTGCTTTTTCCAGAAGTCTTGGCCTTACCTGCAAAGCTCAACACTGAACATTTGAAGGGAAACATAAAAATCCCATTGGCAGTTGCTTTTAACAGTGGGAGACTCCCAGCAATGCTGCCAATATCCCAGGGGCCCAATACCATCTGGCTTTGCAATAACTCCCAAGTTAAATTGCCAAAGAGTTATAAGCCTCTTATTGGTTGGATGGATTCCTCCGATCTCTGCCGGCTTTATTTTCCCGGTGCACATGTTGGTGAGTTCCATCAATATTCATGTGCCTGCAAGTTTGCCCTGCCACTGAGGAACTCTGGCATTTCTGGGTTAAGCATCTGCTCTATGATCTACAATCTCCACTCCCTCCTGCCTTCGCTTTGAACTGAAGGGCTGTGTTAAGCAACCCCACTACCCACCAGCTAACAAGCTGAGACGTGAGTCTTCATTAGTGTTACAACACTTGAATTTATCCCAGGCTAACCAGTAACACCAGTATTCACACTGCAGTGTGATGGTAACCGCAACGACCCAGATGAAACGGCCGGTACCAGCTCCCGAGAGACAGAGCAGGAAGAGTGGCGTTAGAAGAGCCGAGGATACACAGCACAGAGGTTTTAGACCATCAGAGGCCCTGGGAGGCTCAAGTAGAAAAGTGGTCTTAGGTGCTGGCCCTGGATTGACACTTGAAAGACTGAGAGCTGGTAGAGAAAGAGTAAACTTCACCCCAGTAAAGATCAATCGCAACCTTTGATATCAAAACTCACTTTAGAAATCAAACTATTTCAGGTAGCCCACTGCAACTGGCGTCACTGTCTGACCCTATTCCCTTTTGTACTCCTGTGGTGGCTTTGGCTGCCATACTGCTTTGCGTCCCCATGGACTTCTAGGTAAGTAGGAGCCACGTGGTGATTTTATTATATGAATGCAATGAGAATGTTCTATCAGTATTTATTTCCCAGTGAAAGCTCTGTGGAAAGAATTACAAGCTAGATTCTGTTTTATTTTTCTCTGGAAAGCACAAATGTCTATAGTACACTGGTTCTATTCTTAAGGTGTGACAGGGTTGGATGCCAAGAGGCCATGTGATTAGTTTCTGTAACCATTTCTATTGATTTAAGCCTCCTACCTGGGATTAAAAGGAGCAATCATTTTATTAACTGCAATCAAAGGGTTATGGAGAAAATCTAAATCTGGATATCGGTAATTCTATTTTTCCTTCTTAGTAGCATTATCTTATTTCATCTTTAATTTTTCCTAGGCAATAATCAACCAGGACCTTTCAGTGGGTGGGAAGAGGGGTAGAAAGACTGATCGAGGAGGTGGGCAATGTCCCGTACTAAATTCCAACCCAAGCGCCTCTGAGACTAAAAACCTCAGTCTGAAATTGAGATGGACTGTGATTCTATTGAACAAGTTCATAACTCAAATTAACCTTATCCTGAAAAGCACTGAGGTTTGAAGAAAGAAGATAATTCCTCTCTCCCTGCCACCTGTTATCTGAATCCTTTCCACTGCCTCAAGATGGTGAATAAACTGTCCACGGCAAAGAGAACTTCTGTAGTGCTTCCTCATTCCTCATAAACACTTTATTTTGCTAGCAAAATACTTTGTTACTTAAGATTCTCTACAGACTTTATTTTTTACTTTTCCATGTCCTAAAAGGCATTTTGTTTTTGTTTTGTTTTGTTTGTGTTTTTAAGACAGGGTCTCACTATGTAGCCCAACCTGGCCTCGAACTCACAGTGCTTTTGCCTCAGCCTGCAAAGTGCTGGGATGACATGAATGCACCACTATGCTCATCTTCCCTGATACTCCAGTCTTATGTTTAACAACCACTTACCACATGCTAGCTAAAGCTTCTCCACGTTTATGTCATCTTCTAGAAAGAAGCTGTACTAGTTTCTGCCTCCATTTGCTGGTCTTAGCAATACCCTTGGTGTAAAGAAGGTGGCCTGACATACACCAACTCAGATCACACTGAAGAAAATCACTAAGGTTTTCAGATTATGCAGATGGCCTAATCTACAAGTAATGCCCCAAATGTAACATAGGACAAGGACCTGATGGACAGTCTGATCTCTGCTTTCACATATCATGAAGAAATTCATCTTACTTGTATACATTTCAACTTGAGAATAAGAATCATACAAAATGTGAAGGATCGCACTCATCTTAAGTGTTACTAGAACTGTAGGCAATCCAATAGTTTCCTTTAGAATGAACTGTGGTCAGACTTCCAAGATAATGTGAAATGTCAACATTAAAAAAACTTGGAGGGGATCAGTCAGAAGCCTGTATTATCTTTTCAACTTTGTTTTTTATCTAAAATGTTTTTTAGACATGAACATATTTAAAAGGGACAGGGGTGGGATGCAAGGTGGGCACAATAAACTTGGGTTTCATGCTGTGGTCTTATATGCCAGATAATAACCACAGAATGCCCAACCTCAAATCTGTGGAGGACCCACTCTTGGTAATAGAGCTGGAAAATCTCTACATCATTCTTATCTCCAAGGAATAGGTTTCCCGACACCTCAGCTGGCTAAGGAGACCTTCATCCTTCTGTACATAGAGGCCTACTCACTCACGCAGACTTCATATGGCATCCTCCCTGAGACCTCTTTTATCCATGCCTCACGTATTTTCTTTCTGTGCTTTGATAAGCCTGGACGTGGGATCAAGTCCCAGAAGTTACAGTGAGCAAACCTTCCTGTATCTACGAATCTACTGTGTGTGGATGTTCTTAATCTGTTATTTAAATTACAAGGCTCACTGGGAAGATGAAAAAGAGACTAGAAGGGCTAAAGGCAGTTACATCAGTTCTGTGCAAACAAAGTTAATGTGACTTGGTGCAAGCCAAGATTAAATGTGATTGAGTGCTTCTGTATGCAAAGAAGTGGGGAGAAAACAGAACAAAAAATAGAAAACCGCCACAGTCCTTTGCCAACCTTCTTAAAATAACTACCATTGTGTTGGATTAAAAGGCATTTGCTGAAGATTTTGTGAAGAATTAAGCTTATTTGTTATTCTTTTAGAACAGAAAGGCAAATAAAAGAAAAGCTGTTAGTCAACATTGTCTTAGAAGATAAAGCTTCCGAGATAGCATATCTATCTCAATGGGAAGCTTCAGCGAGCAGATTGACAGCTCACTTCAGCATTTCAGCTTGGAAGTTAACACTTCCTTCCACACCTGCCCGCACGTGCCAGGCCTCCTTCAGACATGGTGACTGCAAAATAGCCTATGCCGATGTCCTGTGAATACAGGGCACGTTCCTCAAGCGTTAACTACCTCCCAGGAAAGAATTTGGAGGACAGAGAGAAAAAAAGGAGAATTTATCAGGCAGAGAAAATGCTCCTCATTGCTTTGATGTTTTCCATCTGTGGAATAGTTTTCCAGACTTTCACAACACAGCAAGATGATTTCAGGATTCTTTCCCATAGAAGAACCTCCAGACCGAAGGATTAACATCAGCCCTGGGAAGTAGCCTGCAAGGGCAGGAGCCAGAGCTCCAGTAGTGAGAGAGGCTCCGGGAAAGATGTTTCCACAAGCAAGAGTATTTGGTGCTCAGCAATGAGGCCTCAGTACTTCTTCAGTGAGCCAGAGAGGGAGGAAGGAGGAGACACAGCCACATACCCATGGGGGGCAGAGCATGCATTCCTCCCCATGATCAGCATTCGTGGAGGCTGCAAGCATTTCCCTTCGTGCCCAGAAGTGAATCTCTACAATACTTTCTTGTTTTCATTTTTTTAATCACTGTGCTTTCTAGATGACCAGCTGAGGACGCTGTAGAGCAGACAGGGTCTGAAGGAAGAAAAACAGTATGATGGATGTACCTATCCCAAAACTCTTCTCTCAGCCCAGGAGGGCTCTCCCTTTCTCTGGCTAAGGAGAACCCTACAAAGGGCAGACCAGTCACCGCTCTTTCTATTGTGAGGGTCAAAGTTCTAATGGTATTTCATTCCCTTTCATAAGGGTCCTGGGCAAAACTCCTATAATAAAAGACAAATTAACAAAAGGAAAGCATACTAGTTTATTTAATCAAGGGGTTGGGGTTTCAGAAATGAGGGCCCAAAAAGACCCAATGGGAATTATCTACTTTTATTTTTAGATCAGCCATGAAGAATGGTCAGCCGTGTCATATGTGATTGGGCCCAAAATGTATGATCTCATGTCATAGGTTGAGGAGGCAAAGCCAGCAGGGCCTGTCTGCTCAGACTTCCTGGGCCTCTCTGTGCAGCATTCCTTCCCCTGGTATGGGCCAGGACCCTGCTGGAATGAAGGTCTTACAAGCTAGAATCATACAAGAATAGATTGTGAATTTCCTTATGGTCGGCCCCCGCACAGAGAAGTTGGAGAAGTTACCTAACTCTGGGGTTTATGGCCTGCTGTGAAGAAGGAGAGTTCTAGTTTCTATGACTCACCTTGGAGAAGAGGGGTTCTGGTTTCTGTGACTTGCTTCAGGGGAGGAAGAGAGACAGGAAACAGGAGGGCAAGAGAAGGTCAGAGAGAGACTTTGTTCTGAAGTTGTTTCTGAGGTCTTCGAATCTCCTTTAGTTCAAAGGACTCAGCCTGCTAAATATTTCAGGGTATCACAATCTGAGCCCCAACACTATCAAATGATTTCCAGGATAGACACTGTTCAGGAACAGTGGTTCTCGTGTGGGGTGACTTTGCCTTCCTCCTTTAAGGAGACATCTGACAATGTCTGGAGACATTTTTCATTGTCACAAGTACTCCTAGCATCCAGGTAGAGCCTGGGGGTGTTGCTAAACTCCTACGATGCACAGACAGCCTTCTACAGGGAGAATTCTGTGGCCCAAATGGCAATGAGGCCAATGTTGAGAAACCCTGTCCTACTGGATGGAATGAAAGTTAAAGTTTCCTCTTTCCCTATAAAAGTTTTAAAAATATTTCAGACTCCACAAGAGAATGTCTCAATGTTGAAGCTACTCCGTTTCTGTCATCTCACTTGCATGCCAAGATCTTCACAGGCCGTTTTAAAAAAAGACACACTAATAATTACTGATGGTATAAAACAGAGATTCTGAACATATTCCACAATTTCTTCATGCAGATGTTTTCCTTATTGAGAACAAATATGTTGTACACCCATCACATCTCCAGCCTTGAGTTTGTTAAAAAAGAGAAACCAAAGAGGTATAGGAGACATTAGTAACAAAATGGAAAAAAGAACACACTTGTGAAAAATTAAAATATAATGCAGAAAACTAACAAGAAAGTGAAACTGGACAAGGTGGCCCACGTGTGTAATCCCAGCACTTGGGAGGCTCAGGTAGAAGGATCACTGTGAGTTCGAGGCCAGCCTGGACAGCATATTGAGTTCAAGACCAGCCTGAACTGCTTAGTGAAGCCCTGCCCTCAAAAAACGAAAAGAAAGAAAGATAGTTAATAAAGAATGCATTGTAAAATTAAAAAGTTAATATTACATATAATCATTTTAAGGTAGTTAAAAGTTGAAAGACAACTGGTAATATTAATCACTTCACTTCTCATTTAGCCTTTTGCCTAAGATCAAGTGGAGTATCTGTCCTTACCACTTTAAAGTTACTGATTATTTTGCTTTGGGGAACATTAAACCAGTGAAAGTCTACTAGAGCTATTTTTTTATTAGCACTATTTTTAAGAAATTACACATTCAGTAAATGGAATTCTTCCTTCAAACCTACTAGAAAGTAACTGAAAGATTAAATTGACCCAACTTTTCCCAAAAACAAAGTGATAGTTACAAAACAATATTCCAAAAAGGAATCCATCAAACAGGTAAAAACAATGTATTTCTTCACAAAATCAAAGAGTTATAATTTTGCTATAAATAGGTAAACAATTAAGAGACAAAACATCTTCTCAAAATACACACACAAATCCTCTTTTTAGCTTAACTGGGAAAATAAAACATTGAGTCATCTAAATTAGAAATAATAGAACTCAGAGCTAAAATTTAGATTAAAATGAGGACATTCATTTTATGTGGAAAAGAATTTCTCATGACCGAGGAAACCCGTTGAATATACTAAATATCAAGCTTGGACAGAATTTTGAAATTTGGAAATAGATGCTTCAGTAGAGTGAAATGAAGCTGTTCACTTCCCTCTGAAAAGTTTCTGACCAGGCAAAGCTGATCCAGGCTGGGAGATGGTACGGCTGCTCAGGGGCGAGGAAGTGTGACTGGAGGGGGACGGTTTGTGGCTCCCTATCTCCCCTGACACTCCACAGTCACACTTGAGGTCATAACCCAAATCCAAGAAGTTCTAGGATCTGTGCAGTGGTGGTGCACTAATGGAAGAGATTCTTGGTCTGCCACTCATGTTTCCCCATCCATCAAGTGGGAGAAGAAGAAGAATTTAACAGCAGATCTGTGGAAAGGAAGCTGTTTTCCTTGCTCATTGTGTGTAACTGGCCCACGTTTGAAGGGCCAGCTCTCCAGCTTGCTTCCCTGCCAAAGTCACATCCCACAGATGTGTGTCAGCTTTTGAGTACTGCTCAGTACAAAGTTACTTCTTGTTTGCACACCTATACTCAACGGGAAAACAGGAAAATCACCTGGCTTCTAAGCAAACACTTTGAATAGCAGCACTCTGCAGTTGCTATCTCTCAGTTTGACCTGAAAAGGAAAAGCCACAAAAGAAGATGGACGTGTGGAATGCCACGAGTCTCTCCGAAGTCCCCAGACAACACCAGCCTTGCAACAGGGTGGATGTCACAGCACCTAGGACCTCGGCAACTTGTGGGCTGTAGTTCACCATGTTTTACAGGACTCCGCAAATTCAAGAGTAGCAGAAACTTCCTTAGAATTGTGCGTCCTCTATATCCAGAAGGGGAGAGACCACTTTACTGAAATTTAAGACATATCTAGAATCCTTTTTATAATTTGACAAAATGACCATTAATTTTACAATTTTAAAATTTCAATTAAAAGTTTTGAGTTTTTAAAGTAATTACAGCTATCTGACTTCTAAGACTATAAAAGAGCTCAATAGTAATAAAACAAATACACACTTCATTACCAATTAGGCACCTATAGTGCCCGAAACTGAAAGATGAATCCAGCTGTGTGAAAGCTGCAAGTCATGGAACTAGCTGGACTTGAGCTGAGTTTGAAACATCAACAGCAAAAAGCACACTTTTCATTGATTTAAACTGATGGTTGTAGTAACCTCAAAACTAACCAACATTTCTGCTCTTAAACTGGGAGTCTATGAAGTGTCTGGCCTCAGACTTTGCACATGTGCCCAGTGGCACTGAGTGCACCCCTCCCACGCTGCTGACTCTCGGTGGCCACCCGCACAGATTCCAGTTCTTTGAGCAGGAGGCTATCTGCACTCTTATTGTTTTCTCAAGACTGACAGCACCAGTTGGAGAAAACACATAAGATGACCTCAATAATACTGTTTTTAATTACTATAGCTTTCTATCTAATAAAACTTTAAGTCATGGAGCTCGGCTCATACTTAAAGAGGAAAAGGAAACGTTCTGACCCACCAAAAGAATCAGATGTATAAACCATGTTCTGCTGAAGAGGAACTTCTAATCCTGAGAGCCCAACCAGCTAAAAACCTACAAACAACCACTACCCTTTATTGTTAAGACTGATAAATATCTGGATAGTCTTTGTGACATACGGAAATATGCTCAGTGGAAGGAGCACCGAGTTTCACTCTTGAAGTCCGTTAGAGGAATGGCACCATGGGCAATCTTATTACGCAGCAAAGAGATGAACGAAGGCGCTTCGGTCTGTGTGGAAACACTGCGTTAGGAAGGGAAGCCTCTTGAGAGGTCAGTGAACACCACCCTGGAAGTCAGTGACTTCAACGCTGATCAGAATGATCATCACAGCCTCCCAACAAGCAGCCCTGGGAGGATGGGGACACCTCACAGCCTCACAAGGTAGCAACCCCTTCTGGACTCAGACACTTTTGTTATTTTTAAAGCTGTACTCTTATCAAATAACACAGGCCTCCTGAAGAGTTCTTATTAATCATATTTTTGTCCTCTGGAAGCACTCAAGACCCCAGACTTCGGGAGAATGTCCCAGCAATTCAATCCACACAGGCTGCTGTGAGCAACTACGTATGATCACTCTGTGTCCACTGGGAACAAGGAGTTTCTTCGGATCCCAGTCCGACAGCAGCAAGCTCTTGTTGAAACCTGTAGAGAATTACTCTTCAAAGCAAATGAGAGTCGCTCACAAGTTATAAACAATAGTTTGTTTACTGATAAGAACAAAGTTGAGTGCAAGCAACAAGGTTTAAAAAGGCAGAAAAAATAGACTGATTACATATAATCACATATGTTGAACTATTTCTAGCCTAGATAAAATCTTAATATAATGAATATTGTTACAAGAGATAAAGATAACAATAATAACAATAATTTTATTTATAAACCATTTTCCAGCCAATGTGCTTCGGGCATTGCATGATCCTATGTAATGATTAAAACACTATTAAAAACTTCAAACAAATAAAACATAAGCTTTGTTTCGGATACAAAATGAAGCACTGCTGAAAGAATCAGAGGCTTATATTTGAAGTACAGAAAAATAGCATCAGGTAATAGGAAACATCACAGAACAATCTTTCTTCCTCCTTTTTTCCACTCTAGTTACTCTGAAAAAAAAAAAAACCTCAATTCCCTTTGCCATATCTTCCAATGCATTTGTTTCCCCACCCACTTCCTTTTTAGTTCCTGCTGCCCAAATTAAATGTTCTCTTGCCTTAAATGAACATCTTGTTTTTATGTCCATTCAATAAAGATTTCATTAAAAACAGGTTTTTCTAAAGACTAACAAACAAACAACAAGGGTGATTAAGCTATTTCTCCAATAATGGGACTTTCACATTCTCCTTATGCATTTTGGTAATATAACCAATGACATTTTTATAAAACTAAAATATGATCAATGCCCAACCAGAAAGCAATTTCCAACCTTTCAACCATCATGACACCCTCTTGTTCTGACTTTTTCATAACCACGAACTCCCTCCTCCCATCCGAAAAGATGAGGATGGTGTGAAAACCCTGCTGGTTACCTACACCACAGCCGTTTCCTCCCTCCCTCCTTCCTTGCTAACAGAACACTATTTCTGGTCAGTGTCAGGGGGTCATGTAGTCATGGGCCCACTCCACCAGGAGAAAATGGTGAATCTAACACATTCATAGCAATTCTACTTCCCTTTGCCAGGAGTATGTTTGGTCCCAGGTACATAATCCAGCTCAAAACAAAGAGATACAATGAAAAATCAGATAGACATTTTCTAGAACAGGGCTGTGCCTCAGACAGATGTGGTCTTTCGAAGCAGCATGGTTATTTTGAGACCTTAAGATTCACAACCAAGGGACCAAGCTAACACCAAGGAAGCAGTGATGTGAAAAGGTGAAAATTTACTGGGGCCCTGAGGAATGTAACAATTCACACACACTCATCCTACACTGCATGTGTCTTCCTTGGCCCTAACAATTCAACTGCACAGTCTTGCACTTGATGCTAAAAGCACTGGAATGAACCCAAAACACATTTTTATGTAGATTTTATGTAACTGAAGTGGATTTAGGATTAAAAATTTTAGGAGACCATTTCACACAATTGAAAACTCGAAATTTTGTAAGATGACTGTCACTCAGGTAATATTTGAGTACCTGGTATCTACCAAGCACATTAATATTCATATTTTCCAATTCCCCTAATTACATAAAAAGTGAGCGTTATTCAATTTTATAAATAAAAAGAACCCAAGGAATCAAATAGTTTCCTTAATACTACACAGCTTAGAAATGTTAAACCCAGAGCTGCAACACAGTTTTTGCTAAATCAAAGTCTAGTTCTCCTCTCACTCCATAAAGACATATGTACTAGACTGTCATTCCTGACTGTGTGTTTCAGCAAGACTTTAGTGTATTTTAGGTTCCTTTTGGCAGTCCAGGGAGCCGTATTGGAGGCTAATAGTCTCCAAAACAATGCAGTTCAACAAAATTTTGATGAACTGCATGGTCTTACAAGAATTTGGATTTAATTTTTAATAACAGAAGCTGACAGTGTGCTACCCACAGCTCACACATCTTTAGTCCATCAATGCCATTAAAAAGATAAGTGGGTCATGTGGCACAGGGCTGGCATCCCAGCACTCTAGGAGGCTGAGGCGGAAAGATCAAAATGTTCATGCCCAGCCTAGGAAACTTAGCAACTTAGTGAGACTCAAAATAAAAAAAGTAAAGATGGAGTGGGGGAGTAGTTCAGTGTAAGGGCCTTGGGTTCAATCCCAAGTACAAAAAAAAAAAAAAAAGACCTGAGAAATGTGGGAAGTTGGAATTGTTTACTGAGATTTTTTTCCCCTTCCTGATGAGTTTCAGACACATAAGTGATTTTCACGCCATGACAAAACTCTACCCAGAAGGAACCATTGGATCACCATAGCAAATACACTGTGCCACACAATATTGAAAAATAACTTAAAATTTTCCTAACTCATCAATTTCTTATGAGTTCTTTGCCTTTAGGATAACAGAAGATTGATTTAAATTCATTTATTCATTCAATAAAAATTTATTGATTATTGAGGGAATTCTGTTAGGTACTGACAATACAGAGGGTTAACAAGATATACACAATTCCAGTACTTATGAAATTGCTACTATTCTAAGCTACACAGACAATAAACAGGAAAGTAAATAAATAATAAGAGTCCTAGAAATGGCACAACACAGGAAATAGTGAGAAAGAAGGACTGGCCCTGGCTGGGGTTATGGGGAAAGATCCTCCCTTCAAAACCCCTGACATTTGAGCCATAACACGAAAGTGCAGGATGCCTGGGAGGAGAGTGAGGATGAGGTCTAACTCGGAGGATGCAGATGGGCACTGCCCTGGAGAATGGCTAGGACGGGCGTGCTCTAGACTGCATGGCCAGCACTGACCCTAACGCCAGCCTGCTACATCCACTGCTGTTCAACATCCCCACCTGATGTCAGAAATATTCTAGATTTCCCATCTCAAAATCAGTGGAAACTTCTCTCCTTCCCTCTTCCACCCATAATCTGTTGCCTGAAGCCATCCCACCTCCAGCTGTGGCAACTCCATACTTTCTCAAGCCAAAGCCCTGCTATCGCCCTGGATGCCACCTTTTCTCCCCTTCAAATCTAGTCTAGCGGGAAGCCATGCCTGCACTTTCCTCATAGGTTGAGATTAGATTTTGTCTGGCCATTCTTCTGCTGGTACCCAGTGCAAACAGCTGTTATTTCCAGCCCAGAGTACTACACAGGGTGAGCTTGGGCAGGGCAAGGCAAGCTAATCTCTGGGGGACGAGTAGGAGTCACTTGCTCTCTGGAGCACTTACATGGCCCTCCTTCTACTTTGCACCTGGGGATGCCTACCTAACCTGACTATTGCAATAAACCCCGTAATCTGCCCTGTAACAGTCCTTGCCTCTCAATGGGTTATGTGCAACACAAAAGCCCAGAGGCAATGCTGGAGGATCAAATGAGAGATTGAACACAGCACCTCACACATGCTAGAAAAGTGTCACCTACCAGTGAGCTACTCTCAACTCCGGGAATTTGTTTCATTTTGTACTGAGCCCTGGTGATTGAACCCAGAGCCTTGCACTGGGGTACATCTTTGGCCTTTTTTATTTTTTATTTTCAGGTAGAGTCTCACGATATCACTAAATTGCCCAGGCTGTACTCCAGCTCAAAATCTTCCTCTCAGTCTCTCAAAGTGCTGGGGTTACAGGTATGCAAGACTACTTCCAGGGGTCCTTCTTAAATGATAATCAAATCATGTCACCTTTCCACACACTATCCCTCAAAAGCTACTAGTCTCACAGAGTTAAAGCTGAAGTCCTCATCAGGACCTACAACTAGCCCCCTTTGGACCACTGGTTCCCTGGCTGTTTCTTACACACAGAGACATACTCCTACATCCAGGCCTTTGCTCTAAACACTACCCCTTCTCCCCAGTACCTGTTTAGGTGCCTCCCCCGCCATCTTCTCCCCAGTACTTGATCTCCCCTATTTCAACTCTGTATTCAGATCTCACCACTGACCTGTGCCCTGCCACGACCATTACTACTGCAGTCCACTTTAGCCCCGATCCTTTTTACCCAAGTCAAGTTTCCTTTTTCCCATAGCACTTATCATCTGCTAATCTACCAAAGAACTGAATTCTTTCATTTATGTTTTGTGGTCCATTTTCCTGTGCAACAAGTTGAACTCTGTGAGTGCAAAACTATCAGCACGCTTTGTTCTCTGATCTATCCTGGCAACCTCACAGAGAGCTGAGCACCAGAAAGCACTGTGACAAACAGCTGCTGAACAAATGCCTGAGTCGGAGGGATCAGTAGTTCTGGGAAATAAAGAAGAAGAGGTAAGCAAGGGCCGGGTCCCTGGAGGAACCTGGAGGCACCGGAAAGAGTTTGGAACTTATCTGTGGCATTTTGAGGGCTGTGTCAATGAGTTTTAGATAGAGGAATGATGTAAACTGATCTACATTTTAAATCCAGTGGTTCTATGGAAAAAGGACATGCAAGAAAAGGGGACACTGGGGAGGCTGGCACCCCGCAGCAGGCCACATGTCATGTGCATTGGACTGGGGGAGGGTAGCAGAAAAAATTGGGAGAAATGGCCCGTGCTGTCGGCCTTGCAGCACACATCTCACAAATTGCTGCTAAGTGAGAGGGAAGAACAATGACGCAGTGGGAAATTATAGAAGGTTTCTGGGCCAGGGTGGATGAGTTTTCAAGAAAAATTGAATAAAATAACTAATTTTTAAAGTGTGATTTCAAGATGCCTTTTAGGATATCCAGGTTGAAATCTAAGAAGGCAGCTGTGCAGGCAGCAGTCAAAACCGGAGTGCCCCTGGAGTGCGCGGACGGCACCCGAGGTCTCGCACCCGACGACACGAGCCAGGTGGACACGCAGAGAAGCGCAGGGCACTTGGCATGAGCCTGGATGACATCACTGAGGGCTTCCCTTGGGGAGCTGCCCTGTGTCCTGGAATCGGAGTTCCACCTGCCTGAGAAATCTGCATCTCGTAGCCTCCTTCGGGACATCTGCAGCCATGCTGCATTTTCTCCCCTCAGCAAAGCCCTTCTTCCAAAGCACTCACTGACCCTCAGACTTATTAGCTCTCCAGACATAAAACCACCGTTAAACATCCTTAAACTTGTCAATTTGTCAGTTAATTTAGGGTTGTGATGGACATATTGAAGCAACTGCACAAACTGACTGGGTTTTATTTCCTAAACTCTCAGCTGCTTCTTAAATCTCATTTTGTATGCAAACTGAATAAAATGGTTTTGTCATATTTTTCAAAAATATACTAGAAAGTCACTGTCAGAGAAGAGGAAGGAAGCGGCGGGGAGGAAGAGAAGACTAGGGGGGCAAGAAATGGGGTAGAAATATTTTTTACAAATACACCAACATGAGAGCCATTTTTCAATATAACTCATATGAACTGAAACATATATTATGTGTGCTTAATATTTCTCTCACTTTTTTTAAGTCTCACATGATGGAGATTGTTTAAAATCTATTCTTAGAATGACCAAGCAGTGATCTGGTGACCATCAAACCGTTCATGTGAAAGCAGGGGAAGGAAAGTAGAGGTTGAGATGAAGGTCCTTAACCATGAGAGCAAGATGGAACTGTGAACTGAAGATATTCCTGGAGATTTTACTCTCTAGTGACTCGATCCATATGTGGTTATTGCACCTCAAGCAGAACAGGAACACTATGGTTGGAAACAGATTTATTGGCAGAGAAATTACATGCGGACTGCACAAACAATTAGCAGAGTCAAGGCTAGAACTCTGTCCAGTGCTCTACACTCTGAGCCTTACGCCCACACCCTTCCCACGGGTGAGAAGCCCACAGAGGGCATCCCTTACGGGTCCTACTTCCCAGCCATGCAGCTCTCAGAGCTGAGTCCTCCCACAGAGCGTGCTCGCTATTTCCTCTTGCTCTCATCCCAGAGCGGATGGCACTAGATAGATTTCTTTTTAGCAAGTATGAGGCAAGCTGAGGTCAACCAAGTGTCAAACAGAGATGTAAGAAAGCAGATAGAGTTACAGTCCAAACCTGCCAGCCCAGAGTAGAAACAAAAGGACTCTTTCAGGATGCTTCAGACCCAACTGAAACCAAAGCGATGATCCGGGGGACACTTTCTAGATGAAGGATGAGCCCAGTCTTTCTGCATAAGGGTTCTTATGTACAGAGCTGACAGAGGTAAACATTTGTCCCAAGCAACCACTTCATTGCTCGTGCCTTGATACATGCTGTGGGAGCCTGTCTAGTACACCTGCTGGAGCAGGCGATTAAATTCAAGAGTCCTAGAAGCAAAACCTAGAAAACGAGTGATGTGCAGCCTTGAATCCTCTCCTTCTGAGTTTATTCCAGTCCCAAAGGTGGAAAGAAGACAGCACAGTGCCTCACTCAAGCACAAGCGCAAGGGAAGCGCAGAGAGAGAGGCTGCTACACTGCAGGCTCCCGGGGGATGAAGGTCTGGCCTCTCTATTCATCGTCACTCAATTTCCAGGGTTTCTCACATACTAAGAACTCAATTAATATTTCTAGAATAAATTCTGCCTTTTAAATCTTATCGCCTCTGTGTCTTTATACCTCTCAAGTCAGAGTGAACCAGGAATACGGGCCCAAAAGGAGCTCTCACTTTATCCTCACTTTTAATCTCCATCTAGGCCTAGTTCTACCTTTCCTTTTTTCCCCCTCTGTGACTGTTGAGCTGGATTGCCAGCTTGATGGGGTTAGGAGCTTCTGAGTGAAGCCTGGGCATGGTGGCACACACTTGTAATCCTAGGTGGCTGAGGCAGGAGGATCTCATGTTCAAGCCCAACCTGAGCAATGTAGTGATATAACAAGACTGTCTCAAAATTTAAAAACCAATTAGAAAGGGGCAGGGGATATAGCTCAATACCAAGGGCCTGGTTTTAATCCCTAGTAATACATACACACTCACAAATTCCTGAAATGTACTTTAGATGTTTGTCGCAATAGCATTCTTTTTTAGGTACCAGTTTTTATGTACCCAGAATAAAAGACTTAGCTGCCCTAAATGAAGAAAGTAATACGGTGGCTTAAATAGTGGAATTATATCTCTCTCATGTCATAGCCCAGAGCAGAGAAGTGAATGTGCCCCCGCCAAGTGTGGCCATCACAGGCCAAGTCCCTTCTCTGGTGATTGTCCTCAGCTCTTGAGGGTGCTGTCTTCCTCTGTGTGATCAAAGCCAGTCATTGGTTAATCAGTGCCCCACTTCACAGGGAAGAACAGCCCGGAGAATGTTTGCACAGTACTGTAAGATTGAGACTTAAGAGAGGTAAACATCACTTCCAGTTACAGCCCACTGGTCAGAACTTCCCCATTGGCCCAAACCTACTTTCCACGGCATCTGCCACACACAGGCCCACAGGTGGCCACACACTCAGACACAACTCTATGGTGCAAAAGATTTAGAATGTTCACCCACAAGTCTTTGTGAAATATACCGGACAAGGTAGGCATCTTTCCAGGAGTAGAGAGTGTAGAAAGAGCCATAATAATAACTGTGAATTCCAGGATCCCTTCTTGGCTGCTACCCAGGATCCTATTTCTTACCTCAATCCATGCATTTTTTAAAAAATAATTCTGTGTAAAGGATGGAGCCGTGTTTCAAAAACTCATATTGTAGACCTTTAAAGTAGTGTCGCATAAGCATGAACAACAGCTTGCTCCCAAGAGGAAGAATAGTTTCCAATGCTCTGCAGTACTGTAAGGGGACTAAGGCTGGCACCAAGCTGAGTAATCCCAAAGAGCAAGCGGGAGGCCTCTGAATGTCCCCGCACAGAACTGATAAATGTCTGAGGTGACAGAAATGCCCACAGCCCTGAGCTGATCCCTGCATACTGTATTACTGAACCTCATAAACATATATGTGTCAATTAAAAATAAAATGTATTTTAAAGTAAAAAATAAAAATGGTGCCCCTCAGAATGAGGGATAAAAGAATGTGTAGAGGAATGAAATTTAGTAATGCTTTTTTGTCAGTACTGGGGATAAAATTGAGGAATGCTCTGCCACTGAGCTACATTCTGACCCCTCTTTATTTTTATTTTGAGACAAAGTCTCCCTAAGTTGCTAGACTGCCCTCCTGTGTGTGATCCTCCTGCCTCAGCACAGGCAGGCAGCAACACACTCAGCTCAAAACAGTGCTTTCTAGAGACTAAATAAAATATAGGCTACAAACCAACTATAAAAAATGAACAAAGTGAATTTTCTTCATTATCCCCAGTGCTGAGAGTGATTGGGTGACTTCCCTAAATGTTCCGTGGTGAGAGAAGGCCCTATAGCAGTGATGAGACAGCCATTGCTGGGGAGGTACGGACCTCGCCAGGTAGAGCAGAGGGGAAAGGTCTTCCAGAGCAACATCTGCTCTGCTGGTTACATGCGTTAGTGCAGTGCGCTTCCCAAGGAAACTATGACTGTTTTCATTACTGTAAAATAGACTTCTGCTGGGCATGGTGGCCAGGGATGGCAGTGCACACCTATCATCCTAGTATTTGGAAGGCTTAAGTAGGTGGACTGCAAGGGTGAAGCCAGCCTAGGATGGCCTGAAATACCTAGTGAGAGCCCATCACACAAATAAATACAGAATAAATAAGTAGAGTTGCTATCTTGGAGATGTAGCTCAGTGGTAGAGCACTTACCTAGTAGTTAACAAAGCTCTGGGTTCAATCCCTAGTACAGAAATAAGACAAAATAGAGTTCTCATCAAGTTACTAGTGTGGGGCCCATTCAGCTATATGATCTTTGACAAAGGGGCCAAAAATTCACACTGTAGGAAAGATAACCTCCTTAATAAATGTTGCTAGGTATCCACATGCAGAATATTGTGTGTAGACCCATGTCTCTCACCATATACTCAACTAAAATCAAAATAGATCAAAGATCTAAATGTTAAAACAGAAACACTTAACCTGCTGGAAGATAAAGTACAACTCCGTAAGTCCTAGGCATAGGTAAGGACTTTCAAAACAGAATCCCACTGGCACAAGAAATAATAGCAAGAATCAACAAATGGGATCACATCAAATTAAAAATCTTCTGCACAGCAAAGGAAACCACCAACAGAGTGAAGAGACAACCTCCAGAATGGGAGAGACTTTTTGCCAACTGCATCTCAGACAGAGGGCTAACATCCTGAGTATATAATGAACTCACAAAAAAAAATTAGATCCCCCTAAAATAAAAAACCTAATCCAAAAAAATGAGCAGCTGAAATGAACAGACATTACTCCGAAAAGGTACAACTGGCCAATGATTACATGAAAAATGCTCAACATCTCCGGCCATCGGAAAAACGCCAATGAAAACAAACCTGTAATTCCATCTTACTCCAGAAAGAATGTCTATCAACAAGAAATTAAATAATAACCAATGCTGGCAAGGCTGTGGCGGGGGCAGGGGTGGGGGCCCTTCTACATTGCTGGTGGGACTGTAAACTAGTAAAGACACTTTGGAGATCAGTACAAGGATTTCTCAAAAAAAAACCTAAAACTAAAAATTCCATTTTATCTAGCTATTCCCTTTCTAGGTATCTTCCTGAAAGTGTTACAGAGACCCATGTGTATCCCTCCCTACAGCTGCACAACTCCCAGCAGCTAACTCTTGGAACCTCCACGCCCATTGACAAATGAATGGATTAAGGAAATGTGGTATTTCTTTTAAACTTGAGTCACTCACAGGAAAATGAATGGGACTTGAGACTGTGATATTAAATGAAATAAATCAGACACACCAGCTTAAGTAGCATGTGTTTGCTCTTACCTGCGAGGCCCAAAATATAAAGAGAAAAGTAAGAGATAAATAAGAAGAAGAAGGAGGATCTTCCTCAAATGACAGTAGGGTGGAGAGATGGAGGCGGGAGAGGAAAGGGAGGGAAAGGGATGGGAAAAGGAACTGAGGTATGTTGTGTACATGTACCAAGTCCACATGATAAACGCACCCCTTACGTACTGCAAACAGGTGCAACGAACGTTTTAAGAAGTTATTCGCCTGGGTCATTTGTCCAGCATCTGTGAAGAATCAGGAGCAGGGCCTGGGATTCAATTCAGCGCTGCTGGCATCGGCCCACCTGTGCCCTCCATCGTGATTCACCCTCACACAGGCGGCCTGGGACCCACACCCGTGAAGGGACTGCGAGCAGGTGCTCAACGCGGAGTCCTTGCTTAGCTCTGACTCCTCCTCACAGCAGCAGAGAAACGCAGTTAAAACCACTGAGCACGAGTAAGAGCGTGGCGCTCACAGACACGGACCCTGCACAGGGCACCGCCGGGCCCTGGCTGTGCACCAGCCACCCCTGTGCCGTGTCCACGCTGCTCCTCCAGCCTCCTCGCGCGCTTCTCCCTCCTCCTCCTGTTGTCCAGCCACACACCGCATCTCCTTAGTTCCACCGATGCGCAAGCGGCTCTCCTGCTCCAGGCCCCCGTCCGCGGTCCTGAGACCCGCACTCCGGGTCGCCCCTTCGCCTTTCCTTGTGGCCCCTTGTACCTGGGACCTCGGCTGCTATGTCGCCTCCCCAGGAGCTCTCCATGAATATCTAGTCAGAAGTATGACACTGCCCCTCCTGCCCTACCACTTCCTTCGCGGGCTTTTGCTATGAAAATCAGTACAATTTTAAATTATATTTTCAGACAGAACTTCATGCCAGTTTCTACCGCTCAATGACAGCAATTTGAAGGATGAGTCTGTCTGCTCTGTTGCCCACCATGAACCGAGTACTGACCACAGAACAGTACATGTACATGCTCAACAGATATCTGGAACCCTTCTCCAGTGCTGGTGGGAGTGTAGACTGGTACAGCCACTGAGGAAATCAATGGGGCAACCCCTCAAAAAGCTAAATCTAGCAGTTTCATTTGACCCAGGTTTTCTCCTTGTTGGTAACTTCCTGAAAGAATTAAAAACATCATAGCACAGTGAAATATGCACACCCAGGCTTACAGTGGCACAGTTTGTAATAGCTAGGCCCTGGAAACATCCCAGATACTCATCAACCAATAAATGGATAAAGATATGGTTTTGTTATACACTGGAGGACTGCTCACCCATACAGAGGAATAAACCTGAGACATTTCTAGGTAAGTGGAAGTACCCTGAAACCGTACTCTTAAGTGAAATAAATAGGACGCACGTGTTCAAACATTGCATGGTTTCTCCAGTGTGAGAAACCAAAAGTGTAAAGAAAGCCCCAAATGTATAATACATACTGGGAAATAGGAAGGAAATGTTCAAAGAGGAAAGGAAACCAGGCAGGGGGAAGGGAAGTGGAAAGGTGGGAATCCAAAAAGAGAACAGAAGGAAAAACTAGATACAGGCTTGTTGTAAATGAGGCGAGGAGGTTGAAGGGAGAGTAGGCAAAAGGGAAAAAAAGAAGAATCAAGATATACCATGAACAGGTACAAGTTCTGTGTGACGAACGTGACCATTGTGCATACCTAAAATGTACCAATAAGATTAATTTTTTTAAAAATCTGATTTTCTTAATTTTTATTTTTATTGACATATGTTTCCAGGGCACAGTGATTACACTAATCACAGGTAACATTTCCCTCCCCTCCCTCACCTCCTGCTATCTCAAATGTTTGTTGAGTGAGGTTACAAGTAATTTCAATTTAAAAATGAGGTTGAAACCAAAGTATCTAAATGTTGAAACTGGATGGTCTGGGATAAACCTAAAGAAAGGAGTTATCTAAAATTTTATCATTCATTTATTTGCACAAAAACTATTAACTGAGTGCCTGTTAATGGATCTGATCCCAGGCCTCTAAAATCTGCAGTATGCAATATGTGTATGGAGCTGACACACACAGTTTCATTTATTTGTTCATATTTTCTTGTACAGGGGTTGAACCCAGGGGCATTTTGTCCCTGAGCTATAGCCCAGCCCATTCTATATTCTACTCTGAGAGAGTGTCCCTAAATCCTCTTGGCTGACCTCGATCTGTCATTCTCCTTCCTTCCTAACGCTCCCAAGGAGCTGGAATTACAGGTTGTACCACCATGCTGGGTCCCATTTAAAAGACTTCTTTTTCTTTCTCAATGTCCTCCATGCTGCAGGAGTCACATAAATAACTTCCTACATGATAGTTTCAAGATGCTATAAAATTAAATTTTACTCTTCCAGTGCAATTGGTTGAACACTTCTACTTTTGAGAACGAGAATCATAGGAAAAGACTCTTAGAGTACTTTGTTTATTTTAGACAGTCTTGCTGTGTAGCTCAGGCTGGCCTCAAACTCACAATCCTCCTGCCTCAGCCTCTGAGTGTTGGCTGTAGGTCTCTACTACCACACTCTGCTATGGGAATTTTTTTAGCCCAGTCATAAAATTTGCTGGACTACACAGCCAGGAGACCATGAATGTCAGGACACAACCTAGGGAAAGTCATGACACACAGGATAGCAGAAATAAAATATATACCACTTTGTCTCCTCTGCACCATTTCTGTTTGTATCTTATGAGCCACATTTTGCAAACTGGGGGAAATAAGGAGAAGCTCCTTGACTGCCTTTAGACAGCAGAGGCCAAAGTACCCATAATAACAACAACAAATGAGGTAGAAGCAGGTCAAATGCTGAAAGCAGGAGGCCTAGGACAAAATAACATTCAAGACTTGGGTTCCTGGAACCCCACTTACTAGACTGACCTCATCCTGTAGATATTAATTAATTCATTCATTCCTTTATTCATGTACCCATTCAATAGCAATTTTCTTTTCCACTGTACTCAAACTTTTCTGAAGGGTATGACAAAAATACTATACTTGGCTTTTCTAAGGGGAAAAACTTTCTTCAAGCCTTGCAAGGCATGGTTTTAAAAAGCTGGGCTTACCTTTCAGGATTTCAAGTGCATATCCTGTGATTCCTAGCTCAGTTCTAAGCCTCCCCTGCTCTAGAATCCACTCTCAAAGGAGACAAGCTATACCCATGTTTTATACCCTGGCAAGTGCAACATTTAACTCAATTATTACTGTTTGACCACAGATAAGAAATCTTTTCTTATATTGGGAGACAAACCTGGCAGGCATTCAGCTCTCAGAGCCCAAGGTGCTCTTCAGATGGAATTCACCCTAATGGCTCTGTAAGGCCTGTTACCAGATTCTGTTTGTAAACTCCCTTGAAGGAGCCCACAGTCTTCATTTACATGAGCCCTTGCCCAGCAATTATTTGCAGGACTGCAGGACAAACAACACATCACACAGAGAAAGAAAAGGAAAAAATAAAAGCTCCTTTTAGTATTTCTTAAGGTCTGGGCCCATTTTGACAAAAGACTGCATCCTTCCTCCTTACCTCCTGCAGCCAGATGCAAATGCATGCCTTGTTCTAACACAGGAATTGGGTTTAGATTGAAGATCGAAGCAGATAGCACTTGGCTGTAACTGCCTTTAGGGCAGCTTAGAAACAGAACCTGGTGGGTTGTCAAATTTTTGACATTTTTACTACTAACTCTGCTATTGACTAAACAAGGGGTAATTACTATAGCAACTTCTAGCGTAGGTTGTTAAAAATCCCCCAATCAGCTAGTTACAGCTGTCATGGATAGGGGTGGGGTTGAAGTCTAAATTAATACATGCCACTCTGAAAATTAAGAATCCCCTTAAAGGAAGCAGGGAACACCTAGCAAATAATAGGAGTTCCTCAGTCGAAGTGAGGGGACTGCAGACAGATTAATCTAATGTGCTCTGCCAGGTACTAGAAGAAAGCATAGAAACAACCTATTCCAAATGCTCATTTAGAAAGGAGCAGACCGAGGCTCAGAGAAGTAAACACCATGTCACACAGCTTGCAAGTCACTCTTTCCCAGGGGCCATGAGTCACCATGGCCTTCATTTAAAATCGGAGTGTGGTTCTAATATATTCAAGGGTGGAGAAACAACGCAATCAGGACTGCTCCAGAAACAAAACTAGACCATCCTCTGTGATCCCTGCTGACTCGGAAAGGAGCCTGGATCAGAGCTCACCTGGGGAACTCCATCCTCTCACCGGCCCCGAGGCCCACTCTCTGACGACAGCACACTCAGTTCTTCTTCTGCTCCTTAGCCGAACACCCTGTAAAACCTGCACCAGGACCAATGAGCCCTCCCTGTTTGTTTCTGTGTCCCAGCCTTTGTCCCAAACCTTTGCAAATGAAGAAGTTACCAGTTTCCTATCTGCTAAATCACAAAGGTACTCCCAAGGTGAATATCTGTCTTGTTCTTAGGCTCAGCCTTCCCCCAAGTCAATGTATTAAAAACAGCTAGTAAGTAACTGGACAACCTCACTGAATTTCTGTATAGGTCCCTGTGTGCATCACAGCAGAATGCTTGACTCAGAAAGAATCGATGGTTGCATCAGGAATAATTTGAATGCTTTGTAGCGTGTTCCCTTCGTCGCTGCTCATTATTAATATAAAGGCCGGTGTACTTTGTTAGCTTTGCTGATTATCTAGTTTGAATCCTCGATGAAGGCATCTCATTTCTATATTTGACATTTTTACCTCGGCAGTTCAAGACTTGGTAATAAATAACATCACACCAACATGCAAAACCCATTAAGAATTTACTTTAAGTGGGCCTATTTTGAGATAAATTGATTAATTTCACAAGAATGAAGAGGAAAAAAGGCTAAAGCATCCCAGAGCAATGAACACATCATAGACCACATGGTCTTTGATACGCACCCCGTGCTCCTCAAGTTGATGTGTGTTTGTTTAACTATGGGATTTACCATTGCACACCTGTGCAGTCCATCCCACAGAGGGGGGTGCAGACTCCTGTAATCACTGGGGGAGCAGGGAGCTAAGTACTGCCTGGCTCGGGATTCCTTCAGTGTCCGCCAAAGAACACTAGCAAAAGAGAAATGAGGGGTTCCTTCACCAAATAATTTTGGTAAATACTGGATTAAATAAAATAGACTTGTTTACTATTCCTATCTCCTCATTATGCTAATGGTTCGCAGGACTAGTGCTCTGCAGAAAGCAGTTCTAACAATAGAAATGAAGGTGACAACCCTGTACTACATTCTAAAAAGTGTTTCACACTGTATCTCACTTAACTTTCCTAGTGACCCCAGGCCGTAGGCTCAACTGTACCCCTATTTTTCAGAAGAGAAGACAGACTCAGGGAAGTTCAGTGAGGCTAAAGTCACGGTTGACAAGTTGTAGAATCAGAATTCAAATCATATTCATACTAGAACATATACCATCACTCTGTTACACCTATCAATTTGTTTGTCTTCATTAATCAAATCAAACAAGAATCCCAGCCTCTGCCAGTTCTCATTGTGTTTGGAGAAGAGCAATTGCTTTGAGCTACAGGGAGAAATAGGAGAGAAATGGGGAAAGGAGAGACATCCTTTGATTTAGATTACAACCAAGTGACCAGAAAAACACTACTGCTATTTTCAGAGAGTAAAACCTGAATAGAACAATTCCTTTTCTTTTGGCAGGTTAGAAGAAAGAATCAGTTTCTGGTTTTGACAGGTATATGCTAATTGAATCTCTTTGCAATAAGGTACAAAGAAAAGCAAGAGCATTGTTTTATTTTGTGCAAATATTTAACATTGCCAAGGTGACCAGGGTAACATCCCAGCCACAAAACTAGTACAAACCACAAGGAGTCAAGGGAAATGAATATACATAGCTCAAAAGGTAGATTCCAAAGTGAAACTAAAAGTTTAAAAAAAAAACACACTAGAAAGGGTGAAGGCCACCACCACACAGATGAAAGAGGATGTCATTTTTTTTTTTTTGAGTTTTTAACTTCAAATGAAGCTAAAGTTTTTCCTCGTGCCCATATTCCCTATAGGGCCAGATTCACAACTGCCAATCCAGGATTGAAATTGCCAACAAAATAGAAAACTACTGCCTAGTACAATTTAATTGAGTTTCCTGGAGGAATGAGCAACTCTTCCACACAGTGGGAGGGAATTTAAATCTCACATGGCCAGTGGAAAAGCACGGGGTAGATCTTCCTCTGCATTTTAATATCCCTGGAGTTTCTTTAAAATTTGGGATGTTTCTTCAGGAGGCCAGAAGAATTCAGAAATTTAAAGCTAGAAAGTACTTTCCCCGCATTTTTTTTTTCTTCTTTTCAAATTAGTTCTACTGTTCACCAAAAGTGTACAGTGCCTGGCCTAGAAAGTGCATTGAGTTAGCACATCCATGAAAGCACAGGGGTAGACAGAGAGAGAACTGGTCCCTGGAGGCAGCCTCCCCCTCTACCCCAGTGCTTTCTAGCCCTTTGATGGAGAGCGGCCTCCTCCTCTGGGGGTGGGGGTGGCCCCACCCAGAGGCCTCGGAGGCTCTAACTGGGCCAAGGGTCATCTGTGATCCAAATATCTGAAAGGGATCTTCTGCCGCTCATTTTGTGGTTAAGAAGCATACTTTGGGGCTGAGGATATAGCTCAGTGGAATAAGCGCCTGCCTAGCAAGCGCAGGGTCCTGAGTTCGATCCCCAGTACCACAAAAAAAAAAAAAAAAAAAGAAGCATACTTTATTTCTCTTCACTGCCTTGGGAGTCATTGTTTTAGGCAAACCAGAAAAAGACCATAGTTTCCACCCACTAACATTCAGGAAAATAAAAGGTTAACTCGAGTGACAAGTTTCTAAGGGACAGACTCTCCACGGGCCACATCTCTGGTGAATAGCAACTTGGAGCCAACTGAATTTGACAGACGGCTGTGGATGGGGGCTGGGGGTTCCAGATAAACTCTGCATGCTGTATCTGAACATACATCTATTACATGACAAATATGCTGCGGCCCAGGGTGTCTCAGTTCAAATGAAAAATTAAACTTGTCTTGAAAGAAGTGCAACTCTTTAACCCTTTAACTCTTAAAAAGAGGTCTACAAAAATCCATCCCAGCTATAGTAGCATCAAGAAGACCATGAGTGCTCTACTCATATGAGCTAGGACATAGGTTAAATCATAGAAATTGCGGAAACTTGCAGCCCATTGCAAATGTATCCTCCCACATAGGCAACTCATACTCACTGATGACACTACACTGGTACCAGAGTACATAAAAAGCAAAAGCTCTTGATTTCTGCACTCCCAGAGCTCACAATGCAGGTCAAGAAATAGAGAAGAGGATAGGAAAGGGCCATCAGTGGAAGCACAAAACCCAGATACAGAGGTTGAAGGAAAGACTCATGAACATTAGGATTTTAGAATGATATAGATGATTTGTGAAGATTAGAGATCCTTCCTTTCAAACATTCAAGTACAAAGCCAGCCCAAAGCTGAAAATATAAAGAGATGACAGTCTATCAAGAAATGTGTCTCCTATTTTTGTTGATATTTCGGACAAGTGACCAACGAAGATTGAAGAAGAAAAGAGTCCAGTACAGTTCTGGAAATGCACTGAAAAACTGGTTACTTTCTTGAAACCGCCCAAGGTCATAATCATTTTATAAAGAGCTACCGCGTCTCATTTCTGCATACATACTGCGATAACAAATTACTTTGCGCACCACCTCCCTCACTAGGAGGCTGAAAAACTAAGGAGATAGTGTCTCCAAAATGCCCTGAGTTTACAAGAAACTGCCAGGGGATCTAAATAAGAAATACTATTATCAGCGAAGCTCTTCTAATCCAGCCAGCTTCAGTGGAGCTGGAAAATACCTCCCTTCTCTCCTCCAATCTTTTTTCCCCTTTTAAAGGTTGGCATGGCTGATTCATTGAACATGACCAAAAGCAGCCAACAAAATGAAAAAGAAAAGCTTAATGCAAATCCTTCTGTGTTTCTGCAAAGAGTTTATGCACAGCAAGTGTACAGCCTACTTCCTGCCTCCCTCCAGCTCAGAGTTCTATCTGGGTAGGTGGCTGTAACTTATCCTCAATTCATACAGAAATTATTCATTTTCCACTCTGAGTCAGAACCCTGAGCCATTTTCTGTTTGGAATTTTTTTTCTTAAGTATTCATTTTCTGTCCTTTGCTCCTTGTCCCTTTAGAAATCATATATTTGTTTGCATTTAATTGATCTGTATATATTTGAATGTTGCTCCATTAAAAACAGGAGGATTTTTTTTCCTCCTAGTTGGAGCAAATTATACTGGATCTGCAATTAAGTATAAGCTTTTTGGAAGCAAGGCTTGAATTAGTATTTTCTCTTGATCCTAATTTTTTGTTTACTTATATCTGTCTATTTTACCATTTTCTTAAAATATCATCTCTATTTGAGTAGATGAAAGGATTGCTGGAGGAGGCTTAACTAGGGGTGTATTTTAGAAGTTCAAGAGCCCGGCTCTCCGCCCTGGGGTCACGCTTGGAGTCAAGGAGAGCCAGCTTTATCCTTTGGGTTGTTTCTCTCTGTTGCAAATTCACACCTTTAAGTGCGAGATGAGCCCTGCTCCAAGATGGTTTTACAGGTTAAAGATTTGGAAAACACTCACCTCTTAACAGAGATACTGACCAAAGGAACTCTCCTGAGTCAGCTGTTCAGAAGAAAGAAAGAAAGAAAGAAAGAAAGAAAGAAAGAAAGAAATGAGAAGGGACTATGCTTCAGTATTTAATAAGATGCTGCGGAGGAAGGAGCACACCCGATTAAAGACGAGACTTTGGTCTCAACCCTTCCTGTAGCGTGGGCTTTTCCTCTCCCTGACAATGGCCAGGACCTTCATTAAATCATGTGTACTCTGTACCTCTAGGGCAGAGGAAAGACCGCAGCCAGACCCAGAATCACACCTGGTCCGTAATGTCAATGTTAATTGATCTTACTCCGCTCTTGACTTTCAACAGGAAGAAAAGTAACTGCTGTAATACTCCTCAGCCAAGGAGTACTCTTCCGAAGTTTTTTGACTTTTTAAATCTTCCCTCTCTCCAACGTAAACTCTTTCAAGTGCAGACTGGTACAACTCAATTTACCCATCTTCCCCAACCAAAGGAACACAACCTCATTATTCCTTTTAATCTTTTCCTCTTGCAAGATCGAGCTCACGCATTCTCAGGACCCTTCCGCATGACCCATGCGGGCTTCCTTCTTCACCTCATCCGGAGAAGGCGTCCCTAGCACTTAGTCTTATACTGTGCGTGTCATTTATTCCCTCAGTCACTGTATACTAAAAGACATTGCAAATACCAGGCCTGTAGGTGCTGGGAACTCCACAATGCATAAATATAAACCTGCATTTAAGTGGTTCTTAGTCTGTTGAGATAGACAGCTGTGCCTTCTGAGGGAGAATTCCAGGGTAGAGGTCTTTTGTGATTCTTTTGCTTCCCTCTGAGCAGCCTTACTGGCCACTTCCTTAGTGAGCAAGTGCTTAGGCCACAGCGACTGAGTTCAACAAGCAACCAAGGGAGACTTTTTCAAACATTGGTGGTGAAAATTTTCTTACTCAAAAGTTAACACGGACACCATAATTTGTTCCTCTGAGTGAGAATAATACAGGTCAGTTCCTCTAGGCATTTTCTGACCACTGTTTATCTGCTAATTTAGGAATTTTGAGAGATTGTAAGGGGTGTGTGGTGTGGGGGCTGATGCTGCATTTACATAACAAAATATGTTTGTAGTAAGAGATTCCAGCCATGCAAACTTCCAAAGAAACCCAAACATATTTGCAAGAATGAGGGGCAGTTCTTGCTCTTAATCTCCAGAGGAGAGCTCAGGCACTCAGAATGTTTCAGCCTCTGTCCTGTTTTGCCCCAGAGGGGGTTACCCTAGCCAAGATACAATTTACTCCTAACCAAAGGCCCAAACAGGGCACAAAAGAGAGAAGTTGGTTGCTGCATCCAAGACTCCAAAGAGCAAAGGCTGCCCATTTCTTAGGAAGCCTCAATGAAGCCCTGTGCTTCGTTCCAGGAGCATGGTGTTTATCTTCGGCACAGCCGCAGACACAGTTTAGGCATTGCAAAGTGACCTGCCTATGGCCTTTCTATAGAGCCCTCTCGTTAGCCCTGTCCACCCTGACCAACCCCCGCAAGCCCTTCCTCTACCTTCAGCCAGGCTTCACACCCAGAAGAGCAAGACAGGGCAGGGGGTGTAAGTCTGGGCCAATGCTTATACCCCTTGAAGCAAATTTCCATCACAGAATCTCATAAAGACAAAAAGAGAGAAAATGAAAAACAGTGGAAAGAGTGAAGGACAAGGGGTCAAGAAAGAGGAAAGGAAAAAGAAGGGGGAAGATTATTTTAATCATGACTCAGTAGCATAAATGTCTTACTGAGAATCAGTGTTTGTGAATCAAGTT